>BSQZ01000066.1:2907500-2910000 GCA_033239005.1 Lamellibrachia satsuma
TGATACTAATATACGATTATGTAGTCATAACTTCTTTATGTCTCTATTAGTTACTCTATATATTAATACTAATAATAGTGTGTTTTTGTTTTTGACTAAGTTCTCAGCAGCATCTAGTTTCTGGTCGTAGTCCTAGGCTGTGTTAAAACTAGTTATAGTTGCTCCATCTAGCAGACCTGAGTGAACATTTAGCGATCGGAGTTAGCCCTGGTCAACATTTATAAATAAATTAATTAATCTTGATCCCAGAATTGCGACTTCTTTACCTGCAGCTGCATTGATAATCAACAACATAATATGCAATCTTTCGAATTATTTATCTTTTTCAAGTCTTCATTATCACTTATCATAATAAATATATATTTAATACGAAAACACTCTGAGATAATCATCAACAATAGTTTACGAATTAACTTTAACTTTTCGAAAACTCCAGACTTACATCTTTCTTGCCTCTGTCTATGTACGCACACAACACGGTATACAAAATTAGGTTGCAATCCATCATTTAGGATGTCATCCTCTTTCTTGCAGGTGATGTCTCAATAAATTATGGACCAAAAACATTTCAAAACATGCGCTTTGGCACAACAAATCTTAGTTTTGACCAGCATAAATATGCTGCCCTTTCTAAACACATAGATATTTTAGCACTGACATATACAAGGCTATCAGCATCTGATACATCAGCATGTCTAGTTGACATTTGTTCATGTGTTTTTGCCTACGCCATCACCTCGTCATTTAGGTAGGGGTGGTGGAGACACATTCTTTTTCCTGAAACATATGAAGTAGAGAATATTGATTCAACTCAATATAAAAGCTTTGAAGAAATATATATTTTTATATAGAATTCATCCATATCTGCTAATGTTATATGCATCTACCGTCCTCTTGGAAGCACAAATACTGTGTTTTGATGAATTTCCAGATTCCCTTCAAAACACAATTCCGAAGATAGCTATTTGTTTGGAGATTTAAAAATCTACCTTGAATTGCCAAGTCTAAATGATAGATCATTCATGGATGTCCTTCAAACATATGCATTTTATCAATACGTTTAATTAAGAGATCTACTTGTATTAATATAAAGTCAATATTTCCTAGTGATGGTTTATCAGATCACCATTGTGTCGTTATTGATTTGTGGTCACATGTCAGGTGATGACCTAAAATGATCACATTTCGACCAATAAGTAAAACTAACATAAATACCCTTTATAATAACCTTGCAAATTCCGATATTTTGATCAACTTAATTATACAATATGCGAGCTTATTAATAAATACCATGAAACTTTATGTCCCTATGCAAAATAAAAAAGTAAAATGTCCCCTCCATAGAAATAGTTGCGGGAAAACGTCGTCGGTGATATCTTGAAAGAATTTGGCGATGAACTCGTTCTCCACTTGATCGATCCCTTTATATTGAACATCTACGTATATGCAATCACATGATGTCAAAAGCAAAGCCCAATTACTATAAATATTTTATCTTTAAAAATTATGATGAAATCTCCTAAAATGTAGAAATCTGTAACTACAATTATATATCAGTAGAAATAATAGCACTGAACATTCTTTATTGAATACATTTTGTAATTCTTTTTTTTGAAAATACTTCACACATAAGATTGCCCGTATTCCATTGAGTTATGTCATTAATGATAATGGCTATGGTTTTCATGAACCACCACTTTCTGTAAATACAGTACAGTGTTTCATACCTAATGAAGGTATCATTATCATAAACAAAATCTCCTAACAAATCATATGATGTTGACCTATTCCCAGCACTTCTACTAAAAAGCTGCATCAATCAATTAATCTTTCCCATTCCTACTATTATAAACCTTTCAATACAGTGTGCAGTTGTTCCACATATTTAAAACAATATCTTGTAAATCATTTTATAAAAAACAAACTGTGTGTTAAAATAACCTAAATTATTATCGTCATATCTCCAGTTTAAGTTTTCTGACAAAGCAATGTCCAACAATGTTCATCTACTTATAACCCGCCCTCCTGAGATATGTGTCAACCTTGTTTTTAAACATATTCACGCTATTAGCAGTTACACAATATGTAGAAAATTTGTTCCATTCATTTATTGTCCTCTGTGAGAACGAGTGCTTCCTGATGTCCAATCTACATTGATCCTTTACTCATTTTACCTCATGTCCTCTAGTTCTGCTATCCTTTTTGAATGAGAAAAACATATTTCTATCAATATTTTCATACCCATTCAATATCTTAAAAACTTCAATCTGATCTCCTCTTAACCTCCTTGTCTCTAGAGTTGTTAAACCACATTCTTTCAAGCGTTCTTCATAACTAAGGTCTCTAAGTTCTGGAATCATTTTAGTTGCTCTCCTTTGTATGCGTTCAAGCGTATCTATATCCTTCTTACGATATTGTATCCATGCTTTTATACAGTATTCTAAATGAGGTCTAACTATTGCTTTATAAAGAGGTATAATTAACTTTTTTCCCTTGTATG
>BSQZ01000066.1:2915000-2952500 GCA_033239005.1 Lamellibrachia satsuma
CGAGTATGTAACAAACGAGGTCGACCGCGAAGCCTGGTCGTATAGTGACGCAGTGAGTATGTAAATGACCAATAAATATCTCGCCTATTCAACAGAAGTAGCATACGTGTGCTTTTTGATACGCAAGAGTGGCCGCATGTTTCGGTGTTAAATAAAAATCTGAATAGCTAGAAGTAAAAAAACACGAATGAAAGTTAATAAGTGAAAATAATAAATAAAAATAAATAAAAATAAATATAATATTTTATTAATAGTACTAATTTTAAAAGGAATACATAAGTAATATATATATATATATATATATATATATATATATATATATATATATATATATATATATATATATATATATATATATATATATATATATATATATATATATATATATATATATATATATATATATATATATATATATATATATATATATATATATATATATATATATATATATATATATATATATATATATATATATATATATAAATATATTATATATTCATTATCAATATTTACTTTGAAATAATTAGCATTTTTACTTATGTATACATTTAAAATTAGTGTTATAAATAAATTATTATATTTATTTTTATTTATTATTTTCATATTAATGCACCATTTGTATTATGTATTTATAGTGCTATATACATAGTTTCATTTATATAAATATATATATATATATATATATATATATATATATATATATATATATATATATATATATATAAGCGCTTTAACTGGAGCGTAATATTATATTTACTATTTCACTTGGTAATATATATATATATTATATATATATATATATATATATATATATATATATATATATATATATATATATATATATATATATATATATATATATATATATATATATATATATATATATATATATATATATATATATATATATATATATATATATATATATATATATATATATATATATATATATATATATATATATATATATATATATATATATATATATATATATATATATATATATATATATATATATACATATATTATGAAAATAGTAAATATAATATTACCGCGCCAGTTAAAGCGCTGATTCGCCCACTGGACGTATGCAAGTCTAAAGAAACTGTAAGATAAACCCGTCATTTGCACTGAATATTCAAATCCATTACATTAGCACTTTTTTGACGACTGCACTCCCGCCCAGTGTTTTTATCTCGCTGCTGACATATCCCTACTGCATAACCGGAGGATAGCCTGAAAATAATATATAATGGGTCGTCTAAAAATATATATATCAGGGGTCGCCTCAAACCGACATTACCGCATTACAAAGTATAGCCATGCCCAATATGTTTTTCTCACTCATGGAAGATAGTAGAACTAGAGGACATGTGGTAAAATTAGTAAAGTATCAGTGTAGATTGGATATCAGGATGTACTCATTCTCACAGAGGACAACCAATTAATTGAACACATTGTCTACGGATTGTGTAACAACTAGTAGCGTGAATATGTGTAAAAACTATGTAGACGTCTCATGACGGAGGGTGACACATGTGTCTGGAGGGCGCGTGACACACAGATGAACATTTATTGGGCTCTTGATAAATGAATGACTTCCTTGTCCACTCGCCATCCGAGCATTTGGTTTGAATTGCAAATCTTGTAAAATCTTGTTGAAACAAAATGTTTAGCTAAATAAAAGACAATTAAACTAATTTTAAGAATAAACAAAATAGTAAGAAAATGTATCACAAAAAAGTGCCAAAATCTCACAAAATATACAATATTGTGTATTTGGATGTTTTGTTGCAAAAAGCAATTGGGGTTAAAATTGACCCCCAGTTGAGCCGATGTGTGAGTATTGGTATGTGTGCCCGTGAAAGTTAAATTAGTCCAATATCGCAATTCTGCTGTTCATTAAAATATATTTATTTGTTTGTGTTTTTTTAACGATGGGACACTATGATTTGGGCGATAATGAATGAATCAGAGAGTCGAGGTATTGTGTAGAAATTACGCGCGGTCAAAACACAAAGGCGAAATGTCATGGCTCGAAAAAGTCAACAGTTACCCGGTTTTTACATGGAATTTCCCTCGTACCAGTTTGGGAAATACATATGTCAGAGAGCGGGAGATTGACGTCACCACGGATTTGCGCACTACAGTAGTTCAGCGTGATTGTTAGGGCTTTTGTATCTGGTAGACTCTTCCGATGTAAATTACTATATAAATAAATGCAGATTGCGTGATCGGGGGCAATCAGGTAGAAGTTGACAACATGTCAATAGTTATTGAGTTTTTACCAAAATTTAACAAGACTGCCCCGTAAGATAAAGACCAAGACTGCAAGTGGAAAAGAAAGTCATTGACTTATGGAGAGTCAATATTTTAAATATATATATATATATATATATATATATATATATATATATATATATATATATATATATATATATATATATATATATATGTAATCCACCCTCCTGAGATATGTGTCAACCATGTTTTTTAAACATATTCACGTTGCCAGCAGTTATACTATGTGTAGATAATTTGTTCGATTCATTGAGTGTCCTTTGTGAGAAAAAGTATTTCCTTATATTCAATCTACACCGATCCTTTATTTATGTCCTCTAGTCCTATTATTTTTTTCAGTGAGAATAACATATTGCTATAATTATACTCACATATTCATTCAATCTTAAACACTCCAATTTTATCTACCCTTAACCTCCTTGTCTATAGAGCAGTTAAATCATATTATTTCAGACATTCTTCATGACTAAAGTCTCTCAGTTCTTCAATAAGTTTAGTTGCTTTCATGCAGTTTTCTAAATTAGGCCTAGCTATTTAATTTCCCTTGTATGTTTCATTTCTCCTAACTAAAGCAAGAATTGTACTATCCTTTGACGCTACACTAATTACGCCTACACTAAGTAATTTTATTTTTAATAGTACATAGAACAGTACCTCCTATTGTATGGCTTACATCCACGTTCCCATGTATTGTATGTATGCATTTACATTAATATTTAATAACATTTGCCATTTCTCAGACCATTTATCTAATTTTTTAAAACCGTTTTGCGAATGTTGTTTATTACTATCGTTATTAACCATTCTAAACACGCTTGTGTCACCCGCAACATTCAGTACGCTGCTTGTTATATTATCGTTCAAATTATTGCCGAGGCGTTCTTCTCGTCCTATTGTATTGATATTTATATCCCAGTATTGTATTTGGAAGTTTCAATCGCCTTTACGTTGATATTGGAGTCTTATGTCGATATAATACAATATTTAATTCGTCTTTTTTCGTGAACGATATGTGAGGGTCATTTTGTTCCGGTAGACTTCTATCTATAGACTGCAATATGGAATGTGTATCTTCATGTAGCAACACCTGGCGGTCGTTGTTGTCGTTGGCAGACAGATGTCAGTAGTGGGTTGAGCTGCTAAGAATCCGAACAATACAAACCAGATCGTATTCGACAAGACGACAAGTCTTGGAGAAATGCTCGACATTACGCCTGTCACACATTTACCGATTGGCTGGGATAATGCGGTAAGCCAATGGGCATACTCGTTATGGGTCAGTGTGTTCTTATTGGTACAACAACAACCACAGTGATTGCCATCAAGCGTGGCCCGACGAGTGCAATCAAGCATGCAGCGTGGAGTGTCGACGGACGAATCTCAAGGAGGCGTCAGCGTGTCTTGTTGCCGGAAATCGTCGCCCAGTCCGGACAACGAATATTTCTCAAATAGGCAATTGGAGAATTAATGTTCACCGATGCATAATCGACGACGCTAGTGGTGAAGGTGTACACTAAAATGCATATGGTACAAGATTACCCATTAACCCAATAACCCATGATAGACAAGAACAATAAGTAAAGAGTTTTCCAACGATACAAATAATGACAACATTTCAATTATCTGTTAATCCGTTATAACGAACATGTTTCCGATATCTTCACTTGTCATTGGTCGCTATTCGGCGCCAATACTGCGACTTTCAATCACTAAGAACCATCGCTAAGTGGCTTTAGTAAACAAGCTGATTCTATACAACTCACACAATCTGTGACACTTCCTATATATATATTTTGTCTGAAATGGGAAATGTTGCGAAAGATCAAACAAAGCACACCGGCTATTATTCAAAATGACATGTACAGTATTATCTATTGCTCACTCGTGTGGACGTTGAATAATACTATAAAAATTGTTGGGGAACGTAAATATTCCACACAAAATATATATGCAGTATAAAATGCCACATAAATACATGCATGCATACATACATACATACATACATACATACATACATACATACATACATACATATGTCCATGCGTACGAATGCATGCACGCACACACACACACGCACGCACGCACGCACGCACGCACGCACGCACACACACACACACACACACACACACACACATACACGCACGCACGAACGCATGCACGCACATGCCGCATTCGGATGTTCTCGTACTACCTGTGAATACGAGTTCATGAAATGTAAATCGAGTTCACGATCCCCGTTAAATCGTTATTATCAGCGGAGAACTAGAAATGTTATAAAGGAGCGCCAGTTGTGGACTCGTAATTACGAACTGATCGAGGTTGTGAACTCTATTTACATGTCATGACCTGGCAAACACAGTTAGGTGTTTGTTACTAACGTGAAAGCAACATCGAGTGCAACGTCAGACGGGTGTTCCGCCAACGCCGGTAATCATACCTATCACGCCCTAGCCACGCAACGGACTACTCAACTGAAAACACCGTATCTACTTCATTAAGTCACTAAGAAATGAATACACTTAACCATGTTTACCGACTAGTACGTATATTTGTGTGGATAGGCTTTCGAGTATGAATGATAACAATGTGACGTTGTGTAAACTACTACGAGAATGTGTAAATGTGTTATCGTATATTTATTTACAGGTGACTTTAACTTTAACTAATTCTCTATAAATATGGTCACATGAACATGTGGATACATTTTAGCAGCCACCTTCTCAGCTACCTTCGATTATTCAAGTTCCTTGATGTGGTGCCATCGTTAGTAGCACACATCATCGCCTGGATGCAATGTGCACTTTTCATTGTGACGAAAATTATGTATGCGTCCAGATCATGTTTGCATACATGATTAGATTAGTTAGCCTCTCATCCAAAGATTTGGCTAATTCATCAAATAAGATTGAATTTGTTTCAGTTTATACGTTAAGCTTCAAAACTTGATTATATTGACACAACGTCACATCGAAAAGATAAATCATAAAAAATAATTGCATTGTGTATAATAATGAAAATGGCGCTGATTGTTTGCTGGTGTTTCATTAACGCGTACATAAAAGGACAGTCAAACCGAGTGTTCGGAACGAAAATATCTAAGCGAGTTCACGCAGGTGAGCGATAGTCGGAAAAGCGAGTCCACTTCTGAGCTGTCTGGACAATTGTTTCTTGATCAACACCAAATTAGCGTCCCTAGACACAAGTGGGGATTAGGCCTGCAGCTAATTGGATCTCCAAAGGTCTGTGGCATGCAGCTTATAGAACCACCTCAGAACACAGGCCTGCAATTTATTGGTTTTGCGGTGAAATTGCCAGTAGGCAAACAACACCGATTATGATATGATATGATATGATACTGAAATATCCGTCCATTTTGGTTCGCCGTAATAATGTTATAATGTTATGTTGGTATGATTAATGTGGTCGCAACTCCTACAACGTCGACTTCTTCAACATGGCTTATTATAATGTTCCTTGTCTACAATTGGTTAGTCCACGACATATCACACGTTTACACCATATGTGGGATATTTTGCTTATCTGGCGTAGACACCATTTAGAAAAGACCATCGCATTTCCATTGTCTCCTCCGGAAGACACAGGCGTCAGACGATGTGGGGTGAAAATAACTCTTCAAATTTCGACAAGTAACACGTGGCCTCGAACCCCGATCATCTATATTGACAGACCGGCGCTCAGTGACACCACACCAATGAATATGTATTAGTTTTCAGGTGATATCACGCGACGTTGTGACATTCATACACTGCACCACCGTAGTTGCAACGGTGGCACATTATACATCAAATTCAACACGTCATTAATATTTACTGATGACATTACAAAAGCCGTTTTGATATTTAGTCCAGTACCAGAGGTTGGGGTTCACGTGAATGCCCTTTTTGTTAACCACCCTTTTTCCATAATGTGAACCTCTTTTCAAATAAATGTGTCACCAAGTCACATTCTATTCTCAAAAGTGTGAAATTCCCTCTCAATAAATGTTTTACCCAGTCAGTTTCTCATAAGCTTCAAACCCATTTTTCAATAAATGTGTTACCAAGTCACCTTCTCAAAAGTGTGACCCCCCAGTAAAGGTGTTGCTCAGTCACCTTCTCAAAAACGTGTATCCCCTCTCTCATTAAATGTGTTACCCTGCCTCCTTCTCAAAAGTGTGAACACCCTCTCAATAAATATATTATCCAGTCACATTCTCAAAAGCATGAAACCCCTCTCAATAAATATGTTTCCACTCACCTTTTCGGAAGGTTGAACCCCCTCTCAATAAATATGTTATGCAGTCACATTCTCAAGCAACATTAACCCCCAATAAATGTTTTACGCTATCACCTCTTGTCTGGACAGTTGGTGAAAGCCAGGGAGCTGTGCACAATATATAAACTGCTAAGCCATTACTTAAAGAATATAAAAATATATGCTGGCTGATAATATCATGCCATCAGAAAAATATATCCTCACCGAAGCTATGCAGAATTAACAAACATATTACTCCTCTTTTCTTACAAACACACACATATATACACACACACAAACACACACACACACACACACACACACACAGTGACATTCAATATTTGATGCTTTGTAAACGGTCTATAATTGATAATGGTATAAACTGGTTTATTCGTTGCTGAATACATTACTCTAATTCGGGGCAGTTTTAATCTTCTTTGATCAATTACAAATGGATTTACACTGTCATACACCCTGTTATTGCTGCAACACAACGTAAGCTCCACCGACTTATTCAAACCACCAATCAGTTCAGTTAGCATTGTATAACATGTATATTATACGTGGTCATATAAGTCATATAGGTCATTTATATATATATATATATATATATATATATATATATATATATATATATATATATATATATATATATATATATATATATATATATATATATATATATATATATATATATATATATATATAAATTATTTGGAAGATGACATATCTAACAAAGTACTGACATTTGCAGATGAAACAAAAGTATTCACAAAGGTTACTAATCGTACAAATGTAGACCCACAAGTGAAAATTATTTAGGAGTAAAAATTAATGCTGACATGATAAGTGGACGCAACGTAGAATCATTTCGGGCCATAGCAATTCGAATCTATTAAACCGCTAATTCACTTAAGCGAATCATTTTAAGACAGCGGGAATGATGAGTTATTTCGTCCCAGTCGGCACATATACAATGCTATCGTCCAAAATAAAGTGTTTTGATATATCTAAATAAATATGCCAAATGCTACAATTTATACGTGGTCATATAGGTCAATGTAGGTACATGTACGGATATTAAGTGATAATCATTGTTAGACGTAGCTCTCGTATTCTTCCCCCTTGCGGTGAGGCCACATCATTTCATTTGTCGCTTCAGTCTATTGCCATCCACTCCATCATTGACTGTTCACCTCTGCCCTATATATAGATATATGTGTTAACACAATCCCTCGATCGCATTCATGGCTGTGAAAATATAATCGATATGATAAACATCGAAGCATGGGTATTATTTGTTCCAGTATATGGATTACTCTGAATGCCATTTAATAGGTAAACCTACGTTCAAAGGCCAACACGAAATCTTTAATTTGGACGACAGCCATTTTCCTTTGCCACTGCAAGTCCGGCATGTCATGTTAATGTGGCTGCAACACGTGCTTGCGTGCATGCGTTCTTACACGGATGTGCGTGCGTACGTGAGTGCGTGTTTGCGGTAGCATGCTTTTTTGTGTAGTACACCGCATAAATCCTGCATCCAATAAAGATGGGACGGGAGAGGAAAGAAGGGATGGAGAGAGAAGGAGAGAGGGGGTAGGGGGAAACGGAGAGGAAGAAGGTGATGAAGAGCGACAGAGGAAGAGAAGGCGGTGGAGTGAGAGGTAGATGGAGACGGAGAGGTAGATGGAAAATAATGCTGGTTAAATTGCAATTCAGCCCAGATATCAAACACTTACAACGTTGTTTGACAGCCTGATTTGAAGCTTCGTGTAAAACTCAATCCAACATCTTTAGAAGAATTAGCACATGTCGTTGTTATACCCTTGCACACTTGACCGGCCGAATGGTAGTGTAATAATTGCTATTTGGGAGTGGAGTATTTATGTCCTATTAAACAATTTGTCAAGTGGAAACTAATACGTATGTACATTATTTAGCAACTGAGCGAAAGAAAATGTAACTTCATCCATGGACTTCTGGTCGACACATTAACCATCCCTGGTTTGTTTCGAAGTTTGTAGAGTTTGGCTTGATGGTGAATAAATAATCACTTACGTGTGCGGTGCTTAGGTGTGCCTATGCATGCCATCACGCCACAAAACGTGGTGTTAGGATAATATTGTATGTTTCACCATTAAAACATCATTTATGATAATGTAAAGTTTTGAGTAGACAGAGTAAATTAATTCTGAAGAAAAAAAATATATGCAAATATTATGATTGTTAGACTAGTGATTTATTTATTTGTGACAGGTCCAAAAAACGGGTAGACATCTTTCAGCGTAGGGCGCTAGCTACTAAATAAAAACTAACTCAAACAAGAAATATAAATTGTAGATCAAAATGAAATATTGTTTATTTAGTACACTACATAACTAGCTACTCAATAATAATTAACTGAACAAAGAAATATAATTTGCAGATGAAAACTTAAATATTGTTTATTTAGCAAACTACACAATATTAAAAAGGGAATTGGTAAGTGTTTATAAATAGGGTGCCAAAGAAACTGATATCCGTGGAATGAACAAACAGAAAAAAACCTGTTTTTTATGGAAAATATGGTCGTCATTCCTATACGCCCATTCCATTAATAATCAATAATCCCCTGCTCATCTTGTTTAAATAATTAATGCTACTCATGCAATTGTCAATCGTTCATTGCAGTTATTCTGCAAAACCTGTTCTCGCTGTTCGGTTGCGATGGCATTCATCACAGATAAAAAAAATATTTGCTCTCGTAACAAAAGCATCCCCACACATGTACAAATCCATCTCTCTCCCCACGCATAGCTGCTGAACTACTGCGTTTAAATAGGCGTGACATACATTTGACATAATTTACATACATCATCATCCGACTGCGTCACAATACGACCACGCTTCGCGGTCGACTTCATGTATGAGAGAGTCGACGCAAGGTGTGTAGCTTCCACGTCATGCACAGTTCTGTCTTCATCTTGCTGTCCCATTCGCCGTTGCTGTCGTCCGTTGGCGCGTCTATTCCAAGCTCGTCGGCCGATGTAATCATGTTGCAACACATTGTCGCTGTATGTACCGTTGGCTACAAAACACTATTTTGCAGCCAGCCAGCGTAAGTACTTCATAATGCGTCGTTTTGTTTTAGTTGACCCTTGTGGATGCGTTCGTGCTAGTTTCTTAATTTATTTACATGATAGCATTATACATTAATACGTTATATGCCTATAGTTGTTTAATTACATGTATCTCGTTAACATTTCACCTAATTTATCATCTACACAACAGTGTGAACAGTTTAATGTATTGCTTTACTATATAGCGATAAAGATCATTCCATTGTTGTCTATGTTTAACATATGAATCGGAACAGTACCATCTCTCTCGCTATCAGTCTCGCTTGCGACTCTTACAGCTCACTTGGTTCACGTTTCATGAATCACCTCCATGTGTGGGTTTCTCCGGCAAGTGAATATCACTAGTTGACGTTTACGTTTCATTTCTTCAACGTTTGCATTATTACATCTTTGAATGTACGTATGAGGCGAATTCGGCTTTTCTTTCCTTCCTACAGTTGGAAATACTAAATTTCTCTAGAAAGTAGGTTTTAAAAAATTGAGTCACCTGACTTGTCTGTCTTATGTATACCTGTTCGGTGTGTTTGCTCAATTGAATATGTCATTTTTTTGGGTAAGCGAGTACTTCATTCTATATGTTTCTAAGTTTCGTAACATGGTTTCGGTACAGTGCCTATGCATCAACTCCACGGAGCAGCTTTGAAAGTATTATTGTTCCATGTACCAAACGTTTCACTACAATAATAATAAAAATAACATTATACAATTCTTGTATTTCGCTAAGATCAACGGGAGACCGAAGCACGGCACCGCAACAATGGTTCAGCAGTTAATAATCGATCAACAGTTGCAGTTGTAATAAGTAGGATTGGTACGATGGGGAGCTATGGAGGATAAGCACGTTTAAACAGGTGTATTTTAATTCACAGCGAAACGATGCTGTATTTCCTAAATCTTAATAAATATGCAGTGACTGATTTTTACAGTATTGGTGCAGCAACTGATCAAACTATAGTTTCGACATTTGTGTTAACACTGGGAACAAAAGTAGATGATAATTAGATGAAGGAAGCTGTATAGGTTGTCTTGCAGCAATGAAAATTTAATGTAACTCAGCTAATTGCTTGAATGAAATTGTTTGATAGGTAATTATGCAGGTCTTACAAATAATGCAATATAGGACAGGGAGCAAATGCAATGATTTAAGAAGTGATAATGAATCAGAAAAAAGAGGAGATAAGGTAACTACCCTTGTCAAAGAAATTTGGACACGTTGACATTTAATTTTCATTGAGAACACCATAATGATGAAGCGAATTGCAATAATCATATGTATCGCTAAAAGGAGCAGTTGCAATAGCTTTGGCAACAGCAAACTACATGTAACGGCGAATACGAGAAATATCGCTAATATGATAATATGCAATATAATGTATAACATTATTATTACTACCAAAGGTTTTAAATTCCGTGCTGAGAAGGCCGGTGTCAATTTCATGCACAAATAGTTGTGCAGCTGGCCAAAAGTTGTTTAGGCGCATCTTCAATTCCACCATACCTGAATACAGAGCCTCGATCATTTCTAGAAATATTTATGGGAACCATATTTCTGCAGCATTGACCGTAGTCATTGTCGTCCCACGGTGTCGAACGCTTTATAAAAAGTCAACGATGACAATATAGCAGGATTTGTTGCGTTCTTTTATTCTTGGATTTGAAGCAAATTATACAAAATAGTTATTCCCACAGTGTACCTTCCAGATATAAAAGCAATTTGAGTTTCAATGATTATGATTGTAATGCGGACCGAATGACGAATGAGGAACGCTCTTGCGAATATGTTGCTGCTACTAAGAGGACTGGTATACCTATGTCATTCACATACACTGATATATCTCCTTTCTTAAACAATGGAATCAAATTTGCACATATTCATTAGACGCGTGTAACAATCCACATCAAGTTGTGCAGTGATTCCTTGAGTGATATGTATTTACATTTCAGATGTTCCCCGGATATACCATTTTTGCTAGGCGCTTTTCAGTTCTTGGGTGAGTCGATGCCTTTATTCGTCTCACACAATTCGGTTTGTTCGGTAAGATAATTAGCAGTTGGAAATTGTTTCACTCTTTAATGGGTACCAATGAAAATGTCTCCAAAAATAGTAATCAGAAGTGACCAGCCGATCGTGTTAGTTTTGCATATTTATCCTTCAATAGGGCAGACGCGTCATCTGACTTCATTGCCCACTCCCAGCAAGTACAAACGAAAGC
Source organism: Lamellibrachia satsuma (assembly GCA_033239005.1). Taxonomy (NCBI): domain Eukaryota; kingdom Metazoa; phylum Annelida; class Polychaeta; order Sabellida; family Siboglinidae; genus Lamellibrachia; species Lamellibrachia satsuma. Next base: position 2,926,894 of record BSQZ01000066.1, read on the forward strand.
GTTTGAAAATGTGAAACATTGCATTGTATGTTACGAACAGTTGTGCTGTTCCAAGTCAAATGACACATTATATGCGTAGACATGAAGGTATATGGAGGTGCGTGGATATTAAGTGATAATCATTGTTAGACATAGCTCTTTTCTTCTTTCACCTTCTTCTTCACCTCTGCTCTTCCAAAATCGCGTGTAACACAATCACTCGATCGATCACAACTATAGCTGAGAACGTATAATACATACATGTGATATATATCATAGCATGTGCATTATTTGTTCATAGACATGGTTAAATGTGATTGTCACTTAATAGGTGAACCTGCAACCATAGGCCTATTTGAATGCTTTTAGTTCTGACCATATCCATTTTTCAAAGTGTGTGCTGTGCGCGTGTGTGGGCGGTAGCGCCTTCATCAAAATACTTGTTTATGAAGTACACGGGGCATAAATGCTTCACTCAAGATATAGTGGGAGAGAGGGGAAGGGCGGGAGGCGACGGGAGAGAGTGGATAGAGATAAATGAGAGGAAGATAGTGATGAAGAGGAAGGGGAAGAGGGAGCGGTCGCGTGAGAGGGAGGTGGAGACGCAGATTGAGAGGGAAATGTACAAACAATATTTCTGGCTAAATTGCAAGTCAGCCCAGACAAAGAAGTTTCACAATGTTTTTGCTTCCCTGGCCTTCTGACTGCCTGATTCCAAGTTTCGTATGCAATCATCCCAACATCTTTAGGATAATTAACCCATTATTATAAAACCGGCTGAAGGGTATTATAAATATCACCCTATAATTGCTTTTTGGGCGTGGAGTAGTCAGGGCATATTAAACTATTTATCAATATATAAGTACAGACTCATTAATCAAAGACACTGTATACAAGCAAATGCTATGTGAAGCGGAAACTAATAAGTCTGCATGTTACTCAGAAGTAACTGAACGAAATAAAATGTAACTTCATCCATGGACTTCTGGTATTCTTATGTATGTATGTCTTTCTGACAGTTTGTCTATCTGTCTGTTCCCTCGTTTCTCCGTCAGATTATCATGTGTGTGGCTGAAATGTTCAAGGAATGTCCGGGGGTCCGTTGGAACATTAAAACAAATTCAACATTCCCTGGGGAGGGGTATCGTGGGAGGAACCAATGTGGTTATTCGACGTAAATTACGTAACTCAGAACAATAGTTACGTGCAACTGTTAGCAACGCTATGCCGCAACGCAACTGTTACATGAAACGGGCAGTCGTAGTTTATTTGTGTGGCTCGAAGATATAATTTTATTACTATGTAATACAAAGTAATTTACGTGGCGCCTGTATCCTCAGTAACCTGAGCTCATAACGACGCAACATAAACAAAACGCATCATCATGAACAGGGACGCGCTAAAGTCATTATCTAAACAACGGACCACTGAATATTTAGGGTGGAAATACAGCTTGAAAAACATAGGTCTTGAGTTGTTTTCGGAAGATATCTCTAGTTTCAGATATTTTGGAAGTGATGGGAAGTTAATTGTAGACCCCAGGTCAATAAGTTGTTGTGAAAATGGTGATTTGAGCTCCCTATGTATATATGAAAGTTGCATGAGGCAAGCCATGTAGGGTGATTGTTGTGTAGATGGAGCACGACGTGTAAATGTGGACAGTTTAACATAAATCGCCAGTATGTCTGTAACATTAGTGGAAGTGATAGGAAAAACAGAAACGCCCTGAGTACCATACGTGTCAGACAATGTTGTACTCACTGACGTTTAATCAAATATATTTTAACAATGTTATTTAGTTGTTAATTACATTAGCCAAGGCGGCTACTAATTAGTTCCGTTTATATTGTTTAGCGGTAGATATAGATGTGTGACGTCGATTTCGATGGTTCTTTGGTCTGCCGCACAAATGGTTGTGCAACCGACCAAAAGTTGATGATGTAATGCTTACGAGCTTCTCCAATTCCACCATACCTGTATACAAAGCCTCGATCATTTCCACAAATATTTTAGGGCAATCGTATGTCAGCAGCAATGACCATAGTCCTTGTCGTCCCACGGCGTCGAACACTTTCATAAATGTCAACGACGATTACGTAAACGTTTTTTTTGTATACTTTTATTCTTTGATTTGACGCAAATGATACACAATAGTTATTTCCAAAGTGCATCTTCCAGATCTAAAAGCACTTTTAGTTTTAGTGATTGTGTATGTAATGCAGACAGAAAGAAAGACGATTGAGAAACGCTCTATTTTCCAGCTACTACGAGGAGAAGCACAGCTATGCCATTCCCCTGCACGGGTAGATCTCCTTTCTTAAACAATGGAATAAATGTTGCACAAATCCACTAGTTTGGGACGCCTGTAACAACATATATCAAGTTGTGCATTGATTCCTGCAGTGATCTGCCTCCACGTTTCAAATGTTCCCCGGATATACCATTTTAACTAGGTGCTTTTTCAGTTCTTGAGTGATTCGATGACTTCATCCGTATCTTATATTTCGGGTTGTTCAGTAAGCAAATTATCAGTAGGAAATGCATTCGTTGGAGTTTAGCCAAGTCTCTTTTAACAATGTTATTTAGTAGTGAATTACAATAGTCAAGCCGGCTACTAATTATTGCAATTGATATTACAGCAGTAGGTATATATATATATATATATATATATATATATATATATATATATATATATATATATATATATATATATATATATATATATATATACTAACTAATGTTGTTGATATTGTTTTAGCAGTAGGTATATATATATAAATATATACTGCTAAAACAATATATATATATATATATATATATATATATATATATATATATATATATATATATATATATATATATATATATATATATATATATATATATATATATATATATATATATATATATATATATATATATATATATATATGTGTGTGTGTGTATGTGTTTTTATAAAACATTCATTCATATATTATGTGGATTCATGTTTTATAAAAAATACATATTATCTCGAAGCTTTAGTATTGAGGTGAATCAATAATTCCTACCTTATATGTTTCAGAAACACGAATGTGTCTCCACCACCCCTACCTAAATGACGGGGGTGATGGCGTAGGCAAAAACATATGAACAAATGTCAACTAGACATGCTGGTGTATCAGGTGCTGATAGCCATGTATATGTGAAAGTTACACTATGTATGTGTTTAGATAATATCATATCAGAAAGGGCAGCATATTTATTATGGACATAACTAAGATTTGTTGTGTGAAAGCGCATGTTTTGAAATGTTTTTGGTCCAACATTTATTGAGACATAACCTGCAAGAAGCCTAAATGATGTGTTGCAACCGGGTTTTGTACAGCGTGTTTTGCGTGTAAAGAGGCAATGACAAGGATATGTAAAACTGGAGTTTTCGAAAAGATTCGTATACTATCGTTGATGATTATCTCAGAGTGTTTGTAGGTATGAAATATAATTATCTTGTTTAAGTGAATAGCAATTACCCTCAAATAATGTAGACACGTATAATGAACAAATTATCAGCACGAAGAGAAACGAAATGTTATACATTTAGTGATAATGAAGACTTGAAAAAGAAAAACAATTTAACAAATAGCATGTGATGGTGTTAAGTCTCGATGGAAGCTGTAGGAAAAGAAGTCATACATCTGGGATTAACACTAATTTATTTAATTAGAAATGTTGACCAGGATTGTGACTCGTGGGCCTACTAGATGGTGCACATATCACTCGTTTTAGTGCAGCCTTTGACTATTACAAGAATCTAGATGTTGCTGACAGCTTAGCCAAAAACAACAACAGCACACTATTAAACAACATTACCTCTCAAGAAACTAGTTATTCAATCTGACTAGTTCGACAGCATCCCGCGGTCTTCTTCAGCAGACTGAAGTTACGTACGTGCCACATGATCAACATCGTGTGACACAAGCTGTAGCAGGACTGGTGGGAGCTCATGGCCAACGTCTCGGTTCAGCGTAGGTTTCTCTCTGTGGATGTTGATCGTCTGCTTTATTTTCCTCCTGTGCCAATTCTCCTCATGGTCTAGATTTGTTATGTCCTTCACAGAACACTGATGGTCTGTGTTCAGTTTATGTTCACTAATAGCTGCTGGGTTGGCGACAAGATAGATGCTCTTTAATTATTGTGCCAAGTGTTCTGTCTGTTTATCCTATATAGTTTTTGTTACATTCTGGACATTGTATATCATATACATCCCCACATTTTGCTGCCTTTCCTGTTCTGTCTTTTGGGTGTTCCAACAGTGACTTCAGGGTGTTGGTATGTTTTTTTTATAAACTGGGATGAAATAATACTTGATAATCGTTGATAATTGTTCTGATAGTTATATAATGTAGGACATACCTATGGCATGTTTTGTTATGTTTTTTTTTCTGAGGTGGTGTTCTCCTTTTTATCCTTCGTTGCGTGCTGTTAAACATCCAAGACTTGCAACCGTTTGCTTCCCGCACTTTGTTGACATGATCCATCTCTATGTACGCGTCCTCCTTTTTTGTTACCATGTTTTTTGCCTTTTGGTGGAGTGTTCTAACCACTGATCGTTTGTTTTCTAAATGGTAATTAAAATCCCAGTTCAAATACTGGCCTTTGTGAGTTGCTTTACGATATATCTTAACCTGGTTGATCCATCAACTTTCATACATGTGTTGAAAAGGCTTACATACTATCCTGTTCTGGTTCTACCGTGAAACTAATGTTCTCGTCCATTGAGTTCAGATGGTGTGTGAAATGTGCTACTTCGCTCTCTTGTAACTCTTTGAACATATCATCTACCTATCTCAACCACATATCTGGATGATGAGGTGCTTTATTTTCCGGAGACACCGGTGAACCAATGACTGCTCCTTTCTTCTGTTTGTAGAACATTCCATCATAAATGAAATATGTGGTGTTCAGACATATTTCTAACAGTGTGATGATCTGGTTTACTGATAGTTCACATCAATCTTTCAGTGCTATATCATGGTGTAGTCAGTTCTTAATCACCGATACCGCCTTTGTCACCGGGACTAGTTACTAAACAAGGCTTTCACATCAAAGGATACGATTTTTCTCCCTGGTGGAACTTCCAACTCTTTGATCTTTTTTTTTAAATGTTTTGCTGTTTTTTTTTTACAAAACGTTTTTTCCCAACTAATGGGTTCAGATAATTTTTTTAAACTTGAATAACCAAAAAATCGGTGCATCTATCCATTCAAGGAACAACGCATTATTATCAGTATTAATATATAGTCACTAACAAAGACATAAAGGAGGCATAACTGCATAATCGCATACTGAATAATAAAATTATTATAAAGAAGAAGTAAATTATATACAGAGCATACCATCATAATATGCTTATTAATAAAATACCAAGACAAACGAAAACTGTTTCGTGCCGGCGACAAGAATGGGCGATAGTAGAAATACGTCAGCTCGGCAGCCTCGTTATGATTCGAACATGTGGTTAATAAACCCGTACGCACATGACCGCTGGTAGTGTAGCTATCAGCGTATCATTGCTTTTTGGGTGTGGAGTATCTACTTCATATTAAATTGTTTACTAATGTAACGCATACAAGCGCGTTGAATAGGTGTGACATACATTAGAGATCACTTACATACATCATCAACCGACTGCGTCACTACACGACCACGCTTCGCGGTCGACTTCGTTTGTACGTCAGTCGATGCGAAGTGAGCTAGCTTACACGTCATTCAGTGTTTTGTGTTCAACCTGCTGTCACATTCTTCGTTACTGTCTTCCGCTTGCGCGTCTGTTCCAACACATTGTCGCTGTATGTACCATTGGCTACATAACACTCTTGTGCAGCCAGTTAGCGTAAGTACTTCACAATGCGTCGTTTTGTTTTAGTTGACCCTAGTGGATGCGTTCGTTCTAGATTCTAAGTTTATTTATATGATAATATTATACATTAAAACGTTATATACTTATAGTTGTTCGATTACATGTCCCTCCTTATTACTTCACCGGATTAATGTGTTACACAACACTTAACTTATTAAGTTATTGTTTTCTTACATAGCGATGAAGATCTTTCCATTGTTGCTCTGCTTAACACAACAGTCTCGGTTGCTACTATTACTGCTCGCTAGGATCATATTGTATGAATAACCTCCAAGTCGGTCTTTCTTTGGCACTTGGGTATAACTACCTCAAGTTTTTGTTTGCTTTATTCAATATTTGTATTACTATGTCATTGAATATACGTGTGAGGCGCCCACGGCTTCTAGTACCTTCCGACATATGGATGTACAACCTTTCTTTAGGATTAATTGTTTCCATTTATTCGGGGCCACCTTGTCTATCTCATACATACTTCCTCGGGGTGTTTGCTCATTTGAGTATGTTCTTTTCCGGATATGCGAGTACTCAATGTTATACTCATATATCACCAGCAAGGCATGTCGTTTCCTAACATGCTTTCGGAACAGAGTCTTTGCCGCACCTCCATAGAGCAGCGTGGAATCAACTATTTCTCTATGGACCAGACATTTCACTCTGATTGCGAAATGGTGAATCTCGTCAATACATATGCTAATGAAAAATCACTCTGCTAATGAAATTGGTCGATGACATGTGCAAGTTGGTCTCCTAAACCATGGTTGGCAACAACTGTGCTGTAAACAGTTACAACAAACACGTGTACAAGAATGTCATGACGTCGCAATAGTCCGGAGTGACACATCATCATAAACAAATGAGGTGCTGTGATCAAAATTAGAGAAATGCAGTGACGTCCACATAATATCGTCCAAGCAGAACTCACCCAACTGAGACACATCGCCATTGTTCATATAGCCGAAACACAGCACAGTTAGCTGCCGCTGCCTCACGCCGAGAACAATTACATAACCGAAGTGTTGCTCCGAGAACAATACAACAGCTGCTTCGCTCCGCGAACAATATTACATAATGCCGAAAGCAAGCAAAAAAGCTCTTCGTGCGAGAAGCAAAACACAGGGAAATTATTGAAAACTGAACAATGAATCCGTAATAGAGAACTTAGCTGAACGTGTTGCTATGACAAAAAATAAACGATCGCATAGGCAGTATGACAAAGCTGCTAGCCGGCGCAGGGCTAACAACAAAAAGGTCCCACTCATCATAAACGAAGACATGCCATTCAATCCGCCTGTCGACCTGGGGGGAAGCCACAGGCTCGGCCCCAATAAAGACAGATAAGGAAGACCCATCAATCGAGCCATCAACGCTATATTCAAGAGTGAAAGAATCCGCTACAATTCATTTAGAGCCAGGTCACACATTCGAAATAAAATGTAGTTAGCTGCCGCTGCGTCGCGCCGAGAACATTTATATAAGCGCAGTGTCGCTCCGAGAACAATACAACCGCTGCTTCGCTCCGTGATATAATGCCGAGAGCCGGAAATACTGATAATGATGAAAATAATGAAATGCCTATTACACGCTGATATTCATATTATTATAGTTCCACAGCAATGCCTACCATTTTTATCGTCCCAAGGCGTCGAACGTTTTTGTGAGAATCAATGAAGACGTGCATGTGCGTCCGTGCGTGTGTGCGGCAGCGCCTTCGCCAAAATTATTCTTTGTGAAGTACACCGCGCATAAATCATGGAACCAAAAACGAGGGAAGGGAGAGGGGGAAGGGAGGGGAGGTAGATATTGGGTAATGGGGAAATGAGTGGACGAGGGAGATGAATAGCGAGAGGGAGAGAGAGAGAGATAGAGAGAGAGAGAGAGAGAGATAGAGAGAGAGAGAGAGAGAGAGAGAGAGAGATATAGAAAGAGAGAGAGAGAGAGAGAGAGAGAGAGAGAGAGAGAGAGAGAGAGAGAGAGAGAGAGAGAGCGGTGGAGGAAGAGGGAGAAGGAGATGGAGACGAACGAAAGAGATGTAAAATTAATGCTGCTTTAAATAAAAGTCAGCCAAGATAACGAACTTCCCCAATGTTGCTGCATCCCTGGCCTGCTCACTGCCTGATGAAGCTTCGTGTAACACTCAACCCAACATCGTTAGAATAATTAACATATGTCGTTATTTTATCCATACGGACGTGACCGGCTGGACGGTAGTGTTTTTATCAGCATACACTTCCTTTCTGGGCGTTGAGAATCTACGTCACATTAAACTATTCATCAATATATAATTACACTCATTAATCAAAAACACTGTTTACATGCATTTGTTCTGTCAAGCGGAAATTACTACGTCGGTATATTATTCAGATGTAACTCAACGAAAGAAAATGTAACTTCATCCTTGGACTGTTGGTCGATACATGAGCAAACCCACGTTTAATCTGTAGCGTATGTCTCGATGGTGTGTACACTGTCACGTGCATATGCGGGTGTGTACGCATAAGCATGCGTGTGCATGCCATCATGCCATCAAAACGTGGTATTAGGATATTATTGCTTGGTTTACCATTAAATGTCATATATGTGAATTGCAAGTTTTGAATAAACAGTGTAAATGAACATTGACAACAATATAATAATGTTATGGTTCTTAGATTTGTCTTTTAATTTTGTGTGTGAAATGTTCGAAAAACGGGCAGATATCTATCAGCGTTGGTCGCTAGCAACTCAATAATAACTGACCAAAGAAATAAATCGTGAACATAAAAATTAAATCTTGTTTGTGTTGTACACTATATAACATTGTTAGCAGTGTATAATTGATTTTTGGGCGTGGAGAATCTAAGTCACATTAAACTATTATCAATAAACAATTACATATTAATTAATCAAAAACACTGTGTACACGCAAAGATCCGAAAAAAAGGTTAGGAGTCTATTTAACTTTGATCGCTAGCTACTCAATAATAACAAACTGAAAAAAGAAATACAATTGGTTTACACTACATAACATTAAGAAGGCAATTGGAAAAAAATGCATAAACATTTGGTGCCACAAATTTGGTATCCGTGGAGTGAAGAAGACTCAAAAAACGATGGTAGTTTTCACCAAAATCGGGTCGTCATTCCGATACTCCTATTCCGTCAATAATTAGGAATTCCCTGGTCGTCTAGTTTAAATAACTAATGTTTATAATTATATTGTCAATCGTTGTTTGCAATTTTTCACGAAAACCAGCCGCCGCTATTTCGTTTGTATGGAGCTTATCACAGATAAATGGATTTGCTCACCCAAAAAACATCCCCACATATCTACTTATGCAGTTCTCTTCCCCAAGCATATCTGCTGTGAAAAGGTGTGACATACATTTGAGATCACTTGCATATATCATCAACCGAATGCGTCACCAGACGATCAGGCTTCGCAGTCGACTTCATTTGTACGACACTTGATGCAGTCGTTAGCTGGCGCGTCTGTTCCAAACTGCTTGGCCGATGCAACTATATTGCAACACATTATTTCTGTATGTACCGTTGGCTACATAATATTCTTCTGCAGCCAGTCAGCGTAAGTCCATCACAATACACCGTTTTGTTTTATCGATGTGAATTGGAGCAGTATCATCGCTCTCGGTGTCAGTGTCGGTTGCGATTATTACTGTTCGCTTGGACCGCATTACATGAATCACCTCCTGGTCGGTCTTTCTTCGGGAAGTCAGTGTCATTACCCGACATTTATGTTTTTTTACTTCAAAGAATTGGATCACTACATCTTTGGATCTACGTGTGAGGCGACCTCGGTTTCGACAGTGGGAAGTACACCATTTCTTTAGAAAGTATGTTGTCATCTATTCGAACCACCTTGTCTATCGCATCAGTATGTCCTTTTTAAGTATGCGAGTAATCCATATTACACATATGTATCACATAGGCCGTTTCCTGACATGCTTTGGGTACAGTGCCTATGCTTCAACTCCTTTCGTGAAAAATACTATTGCACCAAACATTCCACTATGATTGATACATGTTTAATCTCATCCACAATTGCTTTGCCAGGTTCTATGAAGAGTGGTAAACCTACATAATTTCCAGACATTGATCGATCTCCTTATTTAAACCATGTGATAAATGTGTCTACATATCCAATCTTGTGGGACGCTTTCAACTGTCCACACATACAGTATTAATTTGTGCAGTGATTCCTGCAGTAATGTATGTTATCAGGTGAGTCGAAGGCTTTATCCGTCTCATATACTTCAGTAAGCAAATTATAATTTGGAAATTGTTCCACACTTTCAAGGGTATCAGTGGAAAGGTTTCCAACCATAGTAAGCAGAAATTTACAGCCGATCGTGTAAATTTTGCATCTTTATCCTTCAATATGTTATACGCGTCATCTGACTTCAGTGCACCCTCTCAGCAAAAATAGGCAAAGGCTGGTACAAACCTCAAAAACAGCATTTTGTGTTAGGAAATGAAGGGCAGTTCCAAATAAATAAATCCTAAAGCCACAACATGATGGTTGCTATTTGGACATAGTTAAGACATGGGTTGGTGTAGCTCCAGAGCATGTCCACACACCGGTGGGTCAAGCGCACGGCCCCTCAATGGCCACTTGCTGCGCCGATACTCCTTATCTACTCAGCCTCGTGCCTTGTTGTCACACTAGGTGATTCAATAAACTTGTGATGAGCTGAAACCAACTGAGCTGAAGCGATAGCTTCATACATGTGTCGAATCTTCATATTTTATAGATTAAGTTTACGTTTACGAGTTTGCGCTTTCAGATGGACGTTTCCTTTCCACAAGACAACCACAAGCCAGGCCAGTGTTGTCTTGTGCCAGGCATCGGTAAGAGTTGGTTATTGTGTGTTTTGCGTGCGTGCGGGCGGGCGTCCGAGAGTGAGTACTGATGTATGTGTACACATCGACACATGTTACTTAGGCAAATCATGTAAACCTACATCAGTAAATAATATAAAGTAAGATTACAGGAGAGGCTTGCTTGGATTGTTAATTTGGCCTTAAAATATTATATTATAACATTGTCCGTAACATGTTCAGGTTATAACCTCGATTGACCATTAACATTGTCTACATTATGTCTCCACACAATATTGTTGTATGTTCGGTATCTAACCTTATACATCTTCGGAATAATGTGTGTCCGTGTCTGCTAAATAAAGGATCAGAAGACATCCAGGTGCTACCGAATGGACTAGCGTTCATCACATCGGTAAGTTCTGGTGGCTGTTTGTGTTAATTATTTATCATACGATGCTACTACTTATGTCGACGACGACGATGACCGAATTCAGTGTCAACACAATCGTCGACAACGTAGACAAACAGACGACGAAGATAGTTGGGAAACGTTTGATGGCGTAGTAGAGAAACATAGCGAAATAATGTTATGTTTAACCTAAACTAGTCTTTGTTGTTGGACAGGGTTTTCAAGCACCGGGGCAGGGTAATATATTGCTGTTTGACTTCAAGAAGCCCAGACGTGGAGCCCACGCGCTCGACATCGTAGGCGACCTCGACAGATCCACATTCTCTCCTTACGGTCTTAGCATTTGGAGAAACTGCAACTCCAGTAAGATTGTGTGGAACACAGAACATTTTCTTTGCCGCCATATGTCACCGTTAACATTCCGTCGTTTAACAAGTAATATATGTGATATAGGCTTAGCCGTTTTATTTATAACTATAATCGAGCTAGCGTCGTTTGTACATTGACGTTTTCCTGCTAGACGGCTTGCACCTCCGGCGTCATGCTTTCGGAGATTATTCTACAACCCCACCAATGAAACGTAACTCCTTTATTTTTCGAAATACCCCGTAAATCAAGGGTTCTTAATGGTTTTTAAGGTAAATCAAATGTTCGCTACGTAAAACGTTAACTTCCAACAATCGCAGAAACCACGCGCGCGCGGCATATACTTCGGTGACGCTGTTGTTTCTAGTAATACGTTTGACGTTCCCTTAAACAATCTCGATCGTATTGATGGCATATTGGCCTGAGGCATTTGATAAAAATTGCTATCATAACTGTTACGTATGAACTACCAAGTTATCCCGTCCTTACATGAACACTGAAGTTAATCTGTCTTTTGGACTGACATTTTTTAGTAATAATAATAACTTTTATTTAACTATTTGGTTATTTCTTAATGGGTTGTAAGTGTTTTTCCCTCACATAAAGCGTATTAAGTAAACACGCGAAGTCGCTCAGAATGTTCTCAGTCACCATGTAACAGTCGTATTAACTTTTTGTATAATTGATTATGACGCATTATATTACTTGTTTTTCAGACGTGATATACATATTTGTTGCCAACGCTCGCGTGGACGGAAAACATACGGTGGAGAAGTTTCAGTACGACGAGAAGAGACGACAGTTGTGCCACATGCGAACATACAATGACACGACAATAAGGCAGTCAGTGTTTCTAAAAATCCATATCGTTAGTCAATATTAACCAGTCCCTTGTAAACAATCCTGAATTATTTAATATTTCAACTGGTTTGGTACGCTGCTACGTGCTATAAGCGTACTGTAAAAAGTAATTTCTGAATTGATATCTACAATGTATATTTCACTCGGAGTCGTTCAACTGGTGCTTTGAAAACTGTAGTTATTGCATATATGGGGCTATTCGAAAGTTTAACAAATTAAATGGATATTTCAACGTTTTCGCTGTTTTCATTTGCACTACCAGCCCCAATGACATTGTGGCGACGGGAGAAGACAGTTTCTACTTCACCAACTACTACAAGTTCGATTTCAAAGAAGAGGTCCTTCGTGGTCTCAGTCTTGGCAATGTCGGCTTCTACGATGGCACGAGGGGTCATATTATCCTAGCAGGAATTAGCAACCCGAATAGTATAAACACATCTCCGGATGGCAAGTAGGTGTCCATAAAATTTTTGTCAATCCGGAATTGCCCATCTTTAGAACAAAACAAAAGTTACGGTTTGGGTTTACTCGTATTTGTTATAAAATTATAAAACCAATAAGCACATGCGCAGTTCGATATTCGTGTAACATAGACTACATACTAAAAGATGCCTGCATACTCAAAACAAACGCATGGCCATAACCTACTGACAAGAGTAGAAATAAGTGTATACAAATATGTTTTTTATGAGCGAATTTTGCTACACTTCAACAATCGTGACGTAAGGTTCTCGAACAGTATGACGCGGCCCATGACATTAAGATATTGTGTGTTCCGCAAAGTTTCTTGATAGCCTTTATTGTAATTACAAATGGTTATGCTTAGCAACTCTTATCAGTGTGTTGAGCAAAACCATAATGTTTGCATCCATTAAGTGCGCTTTTTCGAATGACATTAGAAAAGCCAATCCTTCCTTCTCCAAGTGTTTGTGGGCGGCGCCCGCCGTTATTTTCCGCATCCCATTATTACGGGTAAATATATCGCCCTCCCATCATTGCCGAACTGTACAACACATCGTGGTATGTGTCGTCACAAACTAAATATATCGCCCTCCCATCATTGCCGAACTGTACAACACATCGTGGTATGTGTCGTCACAAAAAACATGATCTGAAATGTAGTCAACGCAATTTGTACGATGAATGAAGTAATGCGTTATCGGCAGCTTTTGCGAGAAGCGATTAGGTCAGACATTACTTTAGAGGAACTGAGCGAACACCCGAACCCTTCGTCCATCCGTAACTGTCATTTTATATTAGTTTGGAGGAAAACGTTTGAATGTTTACATCAGGGAATTGGACAACAGTTTGACATTGACGCAGGTATGGCTTGTGATAGTATAATGCCACAAACGCGATAGATGACAATGACAATTAAGGCTACTTTTAACCGTGACACTTTTAGAACCAAGCACGATCTTTGGTTCAATACTTTACGTGTTAGTTATTCTCAATAGTGTCACGGTTGTTGTCAATCATTGCCAGACGTGTCACGGTTCTTTACCCACATGTACTAAACGGATTAGTTTATACAACAGCTATTCCCATTGTGATTTACATATCCCCTTCAGATTTAGTGACTCATAAAGCTGCATTTTTCGCCAGTTTTTCTTTCACGTGACAAATCCTGCTCCACCTCCTTGTATTGACTTCATCTAACACTGCACATCCACTGTCTGCGTTTAAGATCTTAATCATTTAGATTATCTTGTTTGAGATTCCGTAGCCCTCCACGATTTTTCAAAGGCTCCTCCTGTGCACCGGGTAAAAGGTATTTTCGAAGTCGACGAAAGTGATGAATGACGTTGTCTGCCGCTCCAATACCTGCTCTATTATTATTTTGCAGAATTAATATATGTCAACTGTATCTGTTCTTTCTGAAGCCTGCTAGTTTTTCTCTCAATTTATCGTCAACTCAATATCTTACTATGCCCATTATCACTGTTCCGTTCACTTTGTTGGGAACTTCTATGTCGTTGATACTTCGTTTTATTCCCAAATGTTTTTCTCCGAATAATTTTAATAATGTTCCGAATAATCTTACAAGCATTCTTTGTTGTAGTATAAAAGGTGGGAAATAATAATGTTTGTTCTATGGTTTAGAGTTACCTTGTTGATTCCACTTCTTAATATAACAGTTACAACTCGCCTTTTATAATATCCAGATGTGTTGAGTAGCATTGCGCAACAAAACGGGAAATGTATCGCTTTTCATGCTGTGAGGGCAATTGATTCACGCCGCGGTCGTGACGGGAAGTGTGGAAGGGGGTTCCCCGTGTGCAAACAATTATTTAGATGCAATACAGTTGTCGGTGGTAAGATTAAGTAAATATGGTAGACATAGCGGTAGACAGCTCAGTAATATTTGTCAACGCCTAAGCACCGATTCAGGTTTCAACATTTTGTTCTCGAACGACGATTGGTATCACTTTGCAAGAAAGTTATTTAACTAGTTAGTTATGTAACTACTTTACTTGTTCAGTCAATCAGTCAGTCAGATAGTTGGTGTGATTCAGGTGGTTCCGCTGGGAACATACGTCGAAAACATCAATGTTGACGTGGTTTCTGGACACTTGTGGGTGAAGTTGTGCCACGACACCCAGTCGCTGCTGAAACACATGAAGCCGCCTCACACAGCCTTATCGCCTTCGACGGTACAATGGAATCGGCTTAGTAGAATCATTGCGGGCAATTTGATTATATAAAGCAGATGATTCACTTAACTGAAGCGTATTAGGAAAGGTTTAACAAGAAGTGATTCAGTCCCAGCCAATATATTTTCGGCAGTTGTATTTTAATTATGCACCAGAATGTTTTGATTGAGGACGATATCCACAGTTTCAATACCGCTGCGTTACCTGTCTATGCACAATCCCTCCAGCAATTCATATCAATTTTATTGAAACACGTGCATGCGTGTGTATTATACCAACTTGACCGAGCGAGGATGTTTGCGCGCGTGCGTGTGTGCGGGAGTGCATATGTGCGTGCGTGTGTGCACGCGCAATTGAGTTATTCTTAGTTCTGATATGATTTGTGTGTGTGTGTGTGTGTGTGTGTGTGTGTGTGTGTGTGTGTGTGTGTGTGTGTGTGTGTGTGTGTGTGTGTGTGTGTGTGTGTGTGTGTGTGTGTGTGTGTGTGTGTGTGTTTTTGTATGTGTGTGTCTGTATATATATATATATATATATATATATATATATATATATATATATATATATATATATATATATATCACACGAGAGTTTAACAGTGTCTGCTACAATCCTGACATATGTGAATTCCCTTCTTCTTCTAATGGTCGTATTTCCGGCGTCAATTTCACTATCCTGTGTTTCTCGTTGATACCACCAGGGTCTCCATTATTGTTGATTCTATCTCCACGATACATTGAAATTAGTTAATTATCTGATTGCAATTTCACTTCATTTTGCTCGGCGCAGGTGCTGCGGCTGACGTTGTCCGAAGACTCCAAAGTGACAGGCATTGCGGAGGTGTACCATAACGACGGACAAGAAATCTCTGTGGCAAGCATCGCTGTCCGCTACCGCCGATACATGCTCGTTGGTAGCGTCTACACGAAATTGCTTCTTTGTGAAGTAAACCACGGATAAATGTTGCAGTTGTCATCATACTTTCCAATCTGCCACGCGCACGTACACATGCTCGTGTGAACACACGTGGTAGTTACTTAGTTTGATGTGCAAGCATTCGGCTGTCCCTTGTAGGCCGACCATGAATAAAGATTGATTGGTCTACCTTAAGAAATAATGCCGCTTCATTCTTTATTATATTATTTTATTTTTCGTAGCCTTTCTAAATCATGAATATCTCTCAACGAGAACGTTGTTTCCCGCCTTACACTTAAACGCTGAATGTTCGAGGGCAAACAGCTGTGGTAAACTTTGTACATTAATAATAACATATTCATTTCTATAATATATATATATATATATATAAATTGTAAGACATGCAATTGTTGAAAAACGTTAACCGATATCATGATATTTTAACACTAAAATACCATTAATATTTGTAGGATATGTATTTACACAGATTGTTAAGTAAGGCAAATCAGAGAACAATTTATAATATACTTACTATTCCGGTCTTTGATTTTACACATTTAATATGAACATTCCAATTAAGTAAATCATCAACATACACATCCAAACATTTTGGAAATTACTCTTTCAATATTAACATTTTGTATATTTATATATTCACTGAACATGCGATTACCAAAATAACATATAATTAATTTTATATATTTTTAATATTAACTTATTAACTGCAAACCAACCGACATTTTGTCCAACACGCTACATACTGTATCACCCTGACTTTTGTTGATATTGTAATATGCATAAAATAAATGTTTGTCATCTGCGAAGAGGGTATATTTTATCAGCTTAGATGTGTTGCGCACATTAAAAGCGTACAGTATAAATATGTTGGTGTTTAAAATCTAACCTTGTGGCACACCTCATTATATATTGCGTACAGTTTACTGATATTTGTCAATTGACGCAACTTGTTTTCTGTTTTCTAGATTACTATTTAACCACTGATATGCCACTCCGCGGATACCAAGAAATTCAATTGTTTTACATAATAATTTGTGAATAACCGGGTCGAATGCTTTGTTTAAGTAAATGAAGACACCAACAGCTTACTTTTTGTATCTAATGATTGGCTTATTCCAACAATTAGATATTTTAATGCATGACATGTTAACAAATCTTGACGAAATCTATATTGGCTTTGGCTTAGTAAATTGTATTTGGTAATAACACTATCTAAGCGAGAATTAAATAATGGACCTACATTTTTTTAGAATTGTGGTACCAATGAAATATGTATATAGTTAGTGCATGTATATTTATCCCAAGACTAAAAAGTGGGACAACGTTTGCAATTTTTTTTCGGGAATATTCCAGTGCTGAAAGACATGTTCCAAATATAAGTGATAGGTTTTGCAATACAGTTAATAACGTTTTTGATCTAATTCATACTGATATCTTCAAAATCAGTTGATGTTTTACTTTCCCATATTTTCACAAGTCCCATATCCCCCTCTTCATTAACTGGAGTTAGAAATAAATTGTGTTTATTTCTACGTTATAAATAGTCATAAATTGAAACATTTGCTGGCACAGTTATATCCTTTGGCAATTCCGGGCCATATTCGCCACATCCTGTTACTAGTGGCTACACCATTATTAACAGGATGGCCGGGGCAGTGATTCCCTAGAGGAGATGTTCCCATTACATGTTTTAGTGTTTTACAGGTACCAGCAATAGATTTTATTTTCTCTTCAAGAAGACTGTTAAAATACTGTTTTTAGTATATCTTAAAATACCAGTTAATTTATTTTATATGGCTTATACTTGGTTTCCGAGTTAATTGATCTACAATAATTCATCTACATAATATTTACAAAAATAATTTGTTTTTACTGATACATGCGTTCTTCAGTCCTTTGGTAAACCATACATTAAAAAAATTAATTATAGCCTATTAGGGTTACAGAGGTAGTATACATTTTAATTGGTCTTTTAATTAAAGGGTAGAGATCAAGACTATGCAGCAAATCAATAAATTGTTTCGTATCACTATGACCAAAACAGTTAAACAAATATATATTGGAATCATCAAATACGAATAATGTGTCTTTGTTACGTACACGATTAAACAAACGTTTCATTGTGTTGCTAATATATACTACATTTGAATAAGAGCACCTACATATATATATATATATATATATATATATATATATATATATATATATATATATATATATATATATATAGATATATATATATATATATATATATATATATATATATATATATATATATATATATATATATATATATATATATATATATATATATATATATATATATATATATATATATATATATATATATATATATATATATATATATATATATATATATATATATATATATATATATATATATATATATATATATATATATATATATATATATATATATATATATATATATATGTGTATATATATATACACATATATATATATACATATATATATATATATATATATATATATATATATATATATATATATATATATATATATATATATATATATATATATATATATATATATATATATATATATATATATATATATATATATATATATATATATATATGTATATATATATATATATATATATATATATATATATATATATATACACGGGAAAACAATTATTGTATTGTATACGCTGATCAATCAGGCCTTGCAGCAGTACAACGACTTGACCTACACGAGCGGTCGAGGTGAAATATGATGAGCCGACAGCAGAGGAGCCGGTAGCTGCGGCCTCGAGTGGTGTTGGTGTTGACATATGGAAGTGTTCTGAAAACGATGAGCGGTTATAGCCAAACGTTTGACGTACCTCCTCAAAAGCGACCTGGCGTTGACCGACCGAGGCGAATTGATACCTGACGGCGCTGGTACAGGAAGTAATATCGTGCTTCTCGTAAACGACGTTTTGAGAAGACGGAAAACGAGCGACCTGATCATCGGGTGTCAAATGTTCGTGCAGCAGCTTTCGCGAGGTACGGATACGGCGGAATGAATCGATCCCTCAAACGCGTCTACGTCGCGCCGCGAGTCAAGGCGGGGTTAACCCGCTGAGGTCCACCCGTGTACGAGGTCGACGATCTCGGAGAAACGTTGGACATAACCTTCTACGAACCGGGACTGCAGAAAGTATCTGTACCGAAAAATAAACTGTACCGCGTCGAATCAGTGCTGCAGTCAATGAGCAGATAGACTGCAATGGAGACGTGCACACCTTCGTGAAAGATAAGGAATCCGCGGTAGATATGAAGCAATGTTTCGAATCGGTCTATGTCTACGCGAACGTTGGGGATCGTTCCAATACAAGGACAGCACGGGCATACGGTTTCGAAACATTTTGAGCACGTCCCGTAATTGCCCTTGTTGTGCGAGGAATTTGGAATGATTGAAATCGATAAAAGGAACAACACCGAAGGCCTCGTACCATTCAAGTGAAGTAAAGTGATGATGTTCACTTTCGACGTCAGACCATCTCGTTGACCGACCGAGGCGATAACTATGTCCGACAGGTTGGAGGTGCGGTGTGCTATTTCGTCGGTGCTATGGGGCAGCTGGGACACGGGTTGGGTAGTCTGTTTTGAGGTCTGCTCCGGGGCGCCATGAAGCGAAGGATCGTGACTGTGGGAAAAGAGGCGTTAAAGACAGGCATGCACATCGCCGACGACGTCATGTCCGCTCAGAACATCAAATAGGCAGCCAAACGACGCGCCATAGACGCTTGTAAGGAGTTGGCGGAACGAACTTCTACTCTAACGAGCCAGTAGGTCATGTGAATAATTAGCTGCATTCGCTGTTCAATTAAGTCGACGTCCACCTGAACGATAACATCTTGACCATTTCGACCAACACGTATGTGTATTGCGCCTTCGGCACTGAAGCCAAAGACACACAGCTGACGAATGATATGTCGTGCAAAAACAACGCCCGTCACATGGAAGCAAAAGAAGATACCAACGAAGGGTTGCTGGAGCGGAAAACGTACGTTTCGCAGAGTCGGGTAATCGAACTGGTGGGATGAACGTATGTTATTGCGCTGCATTGAAAACGGTGCTTTCAATGAGCGGTACACTAAAACCCGTTTCATGCTCAACTGCCTCGCCGTGGACGTGGACGGTCAACGGGTGCACACCAAACCCCTTCAACCGGATGTCCCCGATTGGCGGTACATCACGAGTTAAATCAACCTGTTCGCCTAGACCGGCAAGGTGTCGCAGGACGAGAGGAACGGTCTGACGCGCTCTGACTTCCGTGACGGATACAACTTCTTAGGTGTCAACCTCACTCTGGACGCGTGCGAAGGGTCTTGCTGCCACGTGATACAAAAGGGTAACCTGCGCATCGAGATACACTTCGCTGTAGCACTCGTTCAGACCGTGAACGTCATAGTGTACAATGAATTTGAAGCGGTGCGCGAAATCGACAAGAACAGGAACGACATGTACGATTACTGATGGACACCGAACAGATCGCGCGACTCCGGCTGATGAACGTGCAAACTAGTATAGCTGCCAATTAGGCTAGATTTATTTCGTGTGCATCACTCACGACTACGATCGACCCGGTGAATACTGGATCGTTCTGTTCGTTGGAGAAGAAAGACGCGGCATATACTTCTGTGGCACGGTCTACCGCCGTTACACGCCGCATTCCGCCAGTTCCTGAATAAACAATTTGTGTCAACTGACAAAGGCCAATATGCTGTACGCAATATATCACATGGTGTGCCACAAATGATGTTGCTGTACGTTATTGATAAGTGCAACATATCTAAGCTTGTAAAATATATCCACTTCGCAGATGACAAACATTTGTTTATGCATAACACAATATAAAAAACATTGGGTTACACAGTGCAACATATCTAAGCTTGTAAAATATATCATCTTAGCAGATGACAAACATTGGGTTACACAGTGCAACATATCTAAGCTTGTAAAATATATCCACTTCGCAGATGACAAACATTTGTTTATGCATAACACAATATAAAAAAACATTGGGTTACACAGTGCAACATATCTAAGCTTGTAAAATATATCATCTTCGCAGATGACAAACATTTGTTTATGCATAACACAATATAAAAAACATTAGGTTACACAGTGCAACATATCTAAGCTTGTAAAATATATCCACTTCGCAGATGACAAACATTTGTTTATGCATAACACAATATAAAAAACATTGGGTTACACAGTGCAACATATCTGAGCTTGTAAAATATATCATCTTCGCAGATGACAAACATTTGTTTATGCATAACACAATATAAAAAACATTGGGTTAAACAGTGCAACATATCTAAGCTTGTAAAATATATCATCTTCGCAGATAACAAACATTTGTTTATGCATAACACAATATAAAAAACATTGGGTTGCACAGTGAAACATATCTAAGCTTGTAAAATATATCCTCTTCGCAGATGACAAACATGTGTTTATGCATAACACAATATAAAAAACATTGGGTTATACAGCGCAACAAATCTAAGCTTGTAAAATATATCATCTTCGCAGATGACAAACATTTGTTTATGCATAACGCAATATAAAAAACATTGGGTTACACAGTGCAACATATCTAAGCTTGTAAAATATATCATCTTCGCAGATGACAAACATTGGGTTACACAGTGTGTAGCTGGACACAATGTCTACTTGGTTTGCAGTTAATAGGTTAATATTAAACATATATTAAACTAAGTATATGCTATTTGGATATCGCATGCTCAGTGAAGATGTCGTTATAGATATACAACATTTTATTATCGAAATAGTAAGTTAAAAAATATGTGGACGTGCTGGACACAATGTCTACTTGGTTTGCAGTTAATAGGTTAATATTAAACATATATTAAACTAATGATATGCTATTCGGAAATCGCATGCTCAGTGAAGATGTCGTTATAGATATACAACATTTTATTATTGAAATAGTAAGTTGAAAAATATGTGGACGTGCTGGACAAAATATCTATGGTTTGCAGTTAATAGGTTAATATTAAACATATATAAAACTAATTATATGCTATTTGGAAATTGCATGCTCAGTGAAGATATCGTTATAGATATACATAATTTTATTATTGAAATAGTAATTTGAAAAATATGTGGACGTGCTGGAAAAAATATGTATAGTTTGCAGTTAATTGGTTAATATTAAACATATATAAAACTAATTATATGCTATTTGGAAATCGCATGCTCAGTGAAGATGTCGTTATAGATATACAACATTTTATTATCGAAATAGTAAGTTGAAAAATATGTGGACGTGCTGGACACAATGTCTACTTGGTTTGCAGTTAATAGGTTAATATTAAACATATATTAAACTAAGTATATGCTATTTGGAAATCGCATGCTCAGTGAAGATGTCGTTATAAAAATACTACATTTTATTATTTTATATTATATTTATTTATATATTATATTTACTTATTTGGAATATTCATAATAAATACGTAAAATCAGAGTTTTCAAAAAGTACAGCAATAATGGATACATGTAATCATCTGCTTGATAGGAAAAGTAATGTAAGTATATTACATATTGTTATGTGTTTGTTGTAATGTAATGTAATGTAAGTATATTACATATTGTTATATGTTTGTTGCTTTATTTAATCTGTGTAAAATGTGGGGTAATACATATCCGACAAATATTAATGGTATTTTGCTGTTGCAAAAAAGAGTTATCCGCATCTTACTTATAATTTCTAGATATTATATAACTGAATATGTTATTATTTATGTACACAGTTTATTACCGCTGTTTGCCCTCGAACATTCGGCGTTTATTTGTAAGGCGGGAAACAACGTACTTGTTGAGAGTTAGTCATGATTTAGAAAGCCTACGAAATATGTAGATATATAATAAAGTTCGAAGCGGTATTCTTTGTTAAAGTAGACCAATCAATCTTTATTCGTGGTCGGCCTACATATGACAACCGAATGCTTGTACGCCAAAACTAAGCAACTACCACGTGCGTTCGTACATGCATGTGTACGTGCGCGTGGCAGATTAGATTATGCGTGGTTTACTTCACAAAGAAACAGTTTCGTGAAGACGCTACCAACGAGCATGTATCGGCGGTAGTGGACAGCGATGCTTGCGAAAGAGATTTGTCGTCAGTCGTTATAGTACACCTGCGTAATGTATGTCACTTTGGGGTCTTCGAATATATATATATATATATATATATATTCGTCGTGTTTGCGCTCTCACCTTCTTGTGCTTCTCGTTTATACCCACCAAAGAATATATATATATATATATATATATATATATATATATATATATATATATATATATATATATATATATATATATATATATATATATCATAATATATATATATATATATATATATATATATATATATATATATATATATATATACATATATATATATATATCTATAATATATATATATACACATATATAACACACACACACATACATATATATACACGCAGGCATACATGCACTCACAAACACACACACACACGCACACACACACACACATGCACTCACACACACACACACACACACACACACACACACACACACACACACACACACACACACACACACACACACACACACACACACACACACACACACACACACACACACACACACACACACACACACACACACACACACACACATACACACACACACACACACACACACACACACACACACACACACACACACACACACATCAAATACATCATAACCCACAATAACTCAAAAGCGCATGCGCACACACGCACGCAAACAGGCACGCTTGTACAAGTGGATATCACACAAACATGTATGCACGTGATTCAATTTGATTTATATGACATTCCGGAGGTATTATACGTAGACAGGTAAGGAAGCGGTATTGAAACTGTATAATTGCCCGTACTGATTCTACTACGCCGAGTCCATTGTACCTGTGAAGGCGATATGGCGGTGTGAGGCGGCTGCAAGTGTTTCAACATCGACTGGGCGTCCTGGTTCCCCGTCACCGACAAGTGTCCATAAACAACGTTGACATTAAAATTTGCGACTTATGTTCCCAGCGGAACCACCGGAATCACACCAACTATCTGACTGAATGATTGACTGAAGAACTAAGTAATTACAGCAATAGCTAGGTAACTAACTTTCTTCCAATGTGATACCATTCCTCGTTTGAGAATAAAATGTTGAAACCTGAATATGTGTATAGGCGGCGACAAATATTACAGAGCTGTCCACCGCTATGTCTTCCATATTTACATAATCTGTCGCGAAAGTGGCTCAAATCAATCGCCTTCACATCATGAAAAGCGATACATATCTAGTTTGTTGCGCAATGCTACTTGGCACCTATGGATATAATGAAAGGAGAGATTTCACTGTCATATTGAGAAGTGGAATCAACAAGATAACTGCAAACCATAGAACAAACATTATTTTCTCCCACATTTTAGACTACAACAGATAATTCTTGTAAGATTATTTGGAAAATGTTGGGAACAAAACGAAGTTCCCAACAAAGTAATCTGAAGAGTGATATTGGACAGAAGAGATTTAGTTGACGATAACTTGAAAAAAAACTAGCAGGCTTTAGAAAGAAGATATACAGTTGACATATATTAATTCTGCAAAATATAATAGAGCAGGTAGTGGAGCGGCAGAAAACTTGATACATCACTTTCGTAGACATAGACAAGGCCTTTTACTCTGCGCACCCAAGGAGCCTTTGGAAAATCATGGAGAGGTACGAAATCTCACATAAGAAACAATTATTGAGCCGTGCGCATCACTAAGATAGGTAAAAGCATCAGATGGGAGAAGCAAAGTGCCACTTGCAATAAGGTGACAGTTGTTTATAAAAGCATTGAGAAATGGAGTAAAAAGACTGTGGTTCTTAATATCCGCATTAAATTCAACAATGATGCATATATTGGTTGATTCAAATGAATCGCTTATGGCCTGGATTTTACCAAAAATGTCTAGATATTCATCAGCATTGTCATCAATGTGATATGGTAGATATACATTAAGAAGTAGAATAGTGGCAACAGAGCTGGTAATGTTTAGACCCATGGGCATCTTTTTATCAACATAAATCAACGGTTCAATAAAGGGGTCGAGTGAACGCCTTCATAAAAAGCAGAGTCCACCATGAGGACGTCCACTCACACCATCACCGTAATCAATGGAAGTAATTCCTCTGGCGTTAAATCAGAGTGAGCAGAATTAAGAAAAGAAAGGCTCTGTTTAGAGAGCCAGTGTTAATGCGCAGAAAGTGTATCTAAAGAGTTTAAGATGTCAACACCGTCGTAAGCACTGTTCCGTATACTTCTGGAGTTAAAGGAAGCAATACGGAGATGAAAGTCTATATGTGGGTTGAATCTGTTAGTGTGTGTTTCTTAGGTGGGAAATACCGTCCAATCCTTGTTCCAGCAAGCCAGAGATCAGCGTCATAAACCGAGTTAGGTTTTGGAATGTCAACACACAGCTTGAAGGAAGAACTGAGTTGTGTCGGGTTGGTGAGAAACAGGGACAGGTATTTCGAAATTGGCTGAGGATGGCAATTAACACGTTAGTTCAATAGCTATGCAGGGTAGAGGAAGTTGGATTAGGTTACT
>BSQZ01000066.1:2955000-3162500 GCA_033239005.1 Lamellibrachia satsuma
ATCACCGGTTGACCACCCTGCACACGAGCTTCCTAGAGGAGCATATGCATCGCACATTCGAGGAGCAGACCAACGTGTTCAAGACCAACGTGATTTACGGTTTCGTTTTGAGTGACAAGCAAACGAGATGGCACAGGTACAATCACGCTTCGTGTAAGTGTTGCATCCCTACCTGAAATAGCCCAGTCTTATATTGCACCGTGTCGATTTTTACACGTTTTTGGAACGTATCCAAGGATCCAAGGACCGAATTCTCCTCAATCGCATTCTAGATTGTCTGATCTACTTCAGGGACATCATCGGTCTGGAGAGCGAACATGTCCATTACAAAATGTACATCGACAACCTGTGTCTCTTCTGCTGTCTGGCCCTTCACCGAGGACGCGACGGAAGGCGATGGAACCAGCGGTCTCGAAACTAAACGACGACTATAACGCAGACGTGGCCGTGCGCGACTTTTAGGGTGTCACGAGGAGACCACGTTTAAAAAGACAGTGTGCGTGAATGTGCTTGTTGAGACCGATGATGGGATGACGACGGCTGAACTGATCCGACGGTCGTTGTGTCTCTACCCTGAGACTATGAATATCAATACGTATCAGACGTTCTTTTCGTACATCGAAGATTTGCCGAATTACTGTCACACAAGTATGGTAACTCGTTATGAAAAAATGCGTGGATGTAGATCCTACGATCGAAGAGCGTTGCCGCCTGTAAAGCGCTGAAATACGCGTACAATAATGTGCTCGAGGGAATCGTGGACGCAAAACCTCGAGGGACGATCACGAGGAAGCCGCAACTGCTGCATCGAACTTTTAATCCTCGCCTCCAAAAATCCCCCTCAGCTGTTGGGACAACTGTACCGTAGCTCCATCAACTACCTGTGCTCGGTTTCAGATAAGAAAAGTACGATATTAACGCTATCGAAGATTTCCTGATGCCGCACCTTCTCATCGGTGCAGAAGAAGAAGAAGAAGAAAAAGACGGCTTCTCCCGTTCTTTCGTCACCAAGACACATAATACGTTTATGCGCCTGTCAAAGGAAAAACTTAAATTTCAGGACATGAAAAAAATACCTCGCTCCTGGGAACAGGTTCGAAAAGTATCTGAAAGCGTTCGGACGAGATGTCACGAAAGTAAATTTATCGTACGAAGACAAGAACTGTATACACAAACTAGACGAAACTTCCCTTCCACCGAAAGAGGCTTTTCGGTGGAAGGTACACACATGGAACATTCCAATGACCGCTTTCATGAATCCCATTAAAATAATTTAATTTTTTGTGTAAAAATATGATTTATTAATTAAGAAAATCAGTACAGTAAAGATTGCATTGTCATTCGTTAAGGATTACTGACACTATTACACAATGCACTGCAACATGATTTGTGAATGATTACACAATATCATTATCAAATAACAAATTTAATATTTACATTTTTTATGAGTCTAGCGTACACAATCAAACAACAGTCAATGTTTGACAGGTTTGATATTACCATCATCAGAACTGCAAACAATAAAACAGCCCATGGAGAAAAAGCTAAATCTAGTGAATTTATGCGTGTAAAAGTAAACACAAATAGCCTTAAACTAGTCAGTGTCTCAGTGTTGACAAACAAATTCATTCAACATATTAACAGCGAGAATGAGTGAACAGTCAGGAAATATACTGTTCAATATAACTTCATGGCTCTCTTTGCAATTAACACGTGGTTAGCTTGTTCAGGAAACAACAAACATTTATCAGTTTTTAACCATCTCTTTAACACAGTTCCTTCATTAGCATCATTTGCTAGTGGAACATCATAAGAACTTGTAACATAAAAATTGCTGAGAACAACAACATGAAGAAACTAGAATGTCTACACCTAGCCATAAAATGTTAATACATACTAAAAAAATACTATTTTTAGGGAACTAATGTGAAAATTACCCAATATGAAATTCTGCTCTGACCGTGTGAGATGTGTTACATAGTTACTTAGCAATGACATTGAATACAAAAACAGGTTTTGCCTCTATGACATTCTGCACTGTTCATGTGAGCTGAATTTGAAACAACTGGACATGATATTTTACAAAGGCACTAAGTTAACACGTTAACATCTACTATGAAATTTACATTCAGGTTATCGAAAAATGCTCTGGTTGCTGCAACGTTATGTGTTCACCTGAAACACGACTGAACGACGAGCATCAGACACTGCAATCGCCGCTACACTATAGCAGCACATCGACGATTCTGGGCAACTTCTTACTTTATATAGCTTAAACTAGCCTAAAACCGATACTGAACTGTTGTAAGCATACCAGGCCACAGTCATTGTATGTACCTGGTTTTGCACCATCTCGCCTCTGTGTACATATCGTCCCTAATAGCACTGGGTGAACATCCATATTACAGCGCCCCGGTCATAGAGCTCCACCGATCAGTGTGTGTTAACTATACCGCGACACCACCTTCAACGGTGTGGTCGCCGCTCCTTCTTTGTGGCTGGGTCGATTCTGTCGAATGCCCCGTCTTTTGCAGTCAGAGAAACAAGCTCCGTTGCAGTTTTACAATTGTAAAGACTCATCTTTTTCGAGCTGCCTTTCTGACACTATTGTATCCGTTAGCAATGATTTTTTAATTACATGAACCTTTGATTTATTTATTTAACATATGTCCACGATAATTTAGTGGATCATTCCCACGATTTTTTGCAATCCTTTCACGCCGGTAGGCTCAGGAAAATGTTCGATAGTTTCGATGCGTTCTGTGAAAGGCGGGCAATACCAGCGTATGTTACATGTTGTCCGAGAGTGTCAACTTCAGAGGCGACTGTCACAGGATAGCAGACACAACGATGACAGCGATAATTGGGGGTCTTCAGACGACAACGCCATAACGCAATAATGTCATTGTCGCCTCTTCATGTGACACTATAGATATCACCTGTCAGTTGTGCATTTAATGATTATGCAATAACAAATATGTCTGACCCCTTCAATTCAGGGAAGGTTTCACTATAAATTGGCAAGTAATTTTGTTTAAAATAAGTGCAGGCACTGCCTTAAAGTGTAAAATAAATGACAGCAGTTTTATTTTCGTGTATACAATGGAATATCTTTAATCCGAACACATTGATTCCCAGTGTATCTCCGGATTTTATAATTTTATGAATAAATGAATCATACAAATAACGTGATAAATTAGAATTTGGAAATTCCTTTCCTGAAATTATATCCGGATGACGAGGTTTTCGGATTATAGGTGTTCACATTAACGAGGGTACACTGCATACGAATATATATATATATATATATATATATATATATATATATATATATATATATATATATATATATATATATATATATATATATATATATATATATATATATATATATATATATATATATATATATATATATATATATATAGTGTCTTATGAAGAGGCTACAGTGACTTCATGGCTGTATGTTGTTGTTGTCTGGATATGCCCAGTTGTCCCTGTGATCGCCATCTCTGCTGTACCGTGACAGTCGCCACTGGTAGACGTCTTACTTCCATGGCACACAGCCCACTTCATCACAGCGCATCCAGTCTACTGCTGGCGGCGCCCTCTGGTTGTACAGACTACAACATACAACTACAACACTCAGCCCATGTGTGTGTGTGTGTGTGTGTGTGTGTGTGTGTGCGTGCGTGCGTGCGTGCGTGCGTGCGTGCGTGTGTGTGTATACTCACATTACACTCAGTTCCGCCCTCTCAAGTTTCCTCAGCTCTTTCACTGCGTTGGGCGAGATGTGATTGTTCTCGAGACTACAACAAACGCACACAGACGTTGTGACGTCACATTCTACCCTCCACTCACAACCCACGCTCTGTCCTGCTGAGCCACCCCCACACAGTGCTCTATATCCGATTGTGGATGTCGAAAGTCTTTCGTGAGAAATCTTTTAAAGTTGTAACACAAGTTGATGAGTTATTATTATTAAAATAAATTATAATAAAATATTATTAAACAAATTAATTGTCGACATTAAAACGACATTAGACAACAACTAATTTGGTAACACTACGCAGTCTTATACTGTCCATAAATGTTTAATTTGGCGACATTAGACGTGACAGATTTTTGAGAAAAGAGTGTTGAATGGAACAAAAATAAACTACACAAAAATACCATTTCAAGGACACTTGACTACACAAACTCGAGACTGTCGCAAAGTTTTGTCATCGGTGGGTAGGACATCAAGTGCCCCGCCAGACAGGGTAATTACCCTGTTGACACGAGAGTAACGAGTGAAATAACACAGTTCAACTTACCCTAGGTTCCTTAGATTCGGCGAATTGACGGCCGCGGAGTGGATATGTTGCGCCCCGGAGTCTGTGATGTGACACCGGAATAATCTGCAAACAAATGTCACGAGTAACATGAACACGTGTAAAGTAAACGACATGTGACAGTTGTCAATAACGATAGACAACTGAGTGGGTTCTTGCGTGTGCACTAAACACGTATATACGTGCGTGTGTAACAGTTTCACCGAGTCACCAACAAATGACGCGTCAATATTAAGGTGGCTGGGGCGGTTAGCGTGTCAGTTAATTTTTTTTCTTCATAACATGCTAGAATATACTGAACTAAACGTCGACACCACAAAAATCACTCTGCACTAACGTCACATTTCGCCAATCCATCCTTTAAAAACGCAGTCCTTTTGGAAATCCCATTGAATTCACGAAAAAAACGACAATGTTTCCATGGTAACGACCGCGTGCGCTACGATGTTCGAAACAGCTATATTCGTTCGCAGTGGAAGCGGAACACATCGTCTGGTTACTGTAATGCTAGTACACATCAATATTATATCTACCTGACTAAATAATGAACATAAACCAGCAAATATCAGCGTTAATGTAGTTTAGCGTGCCTTTGACACTAACGGAAATGTCAACGCATATGTGACCTGGTGACCCCGCGGGATATATTGCCATTGGGGTAGACATAATATTGTCACACACAATTTCTAAAATATTTTTTTTACGATGTGTTTGTAGGCTCATTTAATTATATTAGTACGAATGTTTGTTGTGAAACATGCCATGTGTATATACATTTGTACACATCTACACCTACTCGAGATATGTCAGGGCCGTCAACCGCCCTATCCCAGCAACCAATGTTGTCGTGCTCTCAGCCGGGATGTTACAGCCGAATAAACAGGGATTATTTAACAGTTTAATTGTTTTGTCAACAATGCATAAAAGGTCAGTGATAAACCGTAAACTTCAACACAAAAACAAACATTTGTTGAGATTGTGGTTTCCTTAATAACCAGGAAATGATGTTTAAAATATTGTTTGAGATAAAGCTACAACACTCACAACGTTGCGATTTTTTTGCTTCTTACTTCCACGCAAAGAAAGACACCAATAAATTACGATTGGTGAAGGGTTTGTGTCAAAAATACACGGCCACTTTAGGCTGTCATTCGACTTTTGTTTAATTCATTAACGGTGGTGTAGCAGATATAATTGGTTTATGTAAACCAAAATATGTTGTAAAGTTATCAGTTACACTGTCATACTTATATGTATGTCATTTATTTCTTTGGAGATTTTCTCAAAACGATTAACCTTCGTTTTTAGTGACTATTTTTCCACATTTACAAACATGTTTTACAAATATTGTAACATAACATAATAAATGAGCAACTCCAATTTTTTTTTTAATCTGGAATATTATATAGTATTTTAACTACAATCTATGTAGAAATGGATAATTTGTCTTGAAAACTTC
Source organism: Lamellibrachia satsuma (assembly GCA_033239005.1). Lineage (NCBI taxonomy): Eukaryota > Metazoa > Annelida > Polychaeta > Sabellida > Siboglinidae > Lamellibrachia > Lamellibrachia satsuma. Next base: position 2,960,794 of record BSQZ01000066.1, read on the forward strand.
TACTAAACCTAATCAATTCAAGACAAGCATATAATAGCCATTTATCTAGCATCCGGTCCCACTGTATTAACATTCAATATGTACAGTAACCAGCATGCCCAATGCATAATGAACTACGGATCATGTAGATTAGTAAACAATTCAAGACAAACATTTAATAGCCACCCGAGCTACCTTAAACTAGGCATTTATCTAGCATCCGGTCCCACCTCGATTTCGACGTTATTAACGTTCAATATGTACAGTAACCAGCATGTCCAATGCATAATGAACTACGGATCATGTAGATTATTAAACATGTTATGCGTAAAAACACATTTAATTACCTTTTTCAAAGTTCGAACTAGCATATTTAACCTGCAATGAGCGCCATATTGCTCCCTTTATTCGCAAGATGGCGACACTTAAACCGAAGTAAATATGCCCCGTAGTTCTGTATGCACTGTGCATGATTATTGTACAAACTGCATGCTTACAACGAAATTGATGGTGGGCCCGGATTTTATACACTTTCCTTAAAGCCCAAACTATGTCATGTCAACGTAAGTACAACTCTTACAGGAGTGTTTTGAGTCTCTTCAGACTCTTGAGACTCCGGCTGAGCGTCTCGGCGGCCGCCACGTCCACAACGTTCGCGCCAAGGCTGTAAAGTAAAATATATCCGTGAACTGACTTAACGTAAATAACACATTTCTCTGACTGCAGTAAAACTAATATTCTACAAACAAACAATTTTCAGTCAACTCGACTTTATAAATACAAATGTTTCTCGCCATAAAGTACGTTTAATGGACAGCCAATAAACGACACGGTTTGTTGTGAAAAGTCGAGTTTATGTAACGAGAAATGTTGAACCGTCGAAAGTAATGTTTTATTAATTCACGGATCAGTTTTTTTTAATATTTAGGCAAACGGTGAATTTTAATGAATATAACACATGACTAGTCCGTAATAATTGCTGCTGTTTCATTACGTATTAATCATGAAACATGCATTTTAACTAATTACAGTAATAATAAGTTGGATTGCAATTTGTTAATAGTGATATTGCCATTGGCATTGGCGTAGACATAATATTGTCACGTACAATTTCTAAAATAATATTTTTACGATGTATTTGTAGGCGCATTTAATTATATTAGTACGAATGTTTGTTGTTAAACATGCCATGTATCTATACATTTGTACACATCTACACCTACTCGAGATATGTCAGGGCCGTCAACGGCCCTATCCGTGCAACCAACGTTGTCATGCTCTCAGCCGGGATGTTACAGCCGAATAAACTGTAACATGAAACAATGAATATTTAACAGTTACATTAATTAATATATGCTCCCAATTCTTAGGTGAAATACATACATATTGTTAGTCAACATTTGTCTCATTTCGATTTTTGCATGACGTCACTTGGTCTTGGAAGACTTTGTTAGTCGCAATAATAAATTAGCGCCAAGTTTTACAGTTGCTGTTTCCACGGCGGATCCAAGACTTGTGTTTGGATTATGTTATTTTGGTCGGACGCAATTTCAACTTCACCAGCAATGCACTTGTTCATAATTAATGTTATCGTGACCATACTATTAAATAAAAACGGTGGCGATGTTTTTTTGCACAATGTCAATGACAATATTGTAGACTGTATGCGACAGTATGCGACAGTAACCAACCCTAAGTTTATCTATGTAACCCCCATTCCCATAGCATTTTTATTCGAAATATAAAAATTATGTTTTAAAGCCCAGTCTCTTATATACACGTTTTGTGATTAGCTAATTGAAACATTTAAAATTAATAAAACATTCCAATATTGCAATAATATAGACATATTTTACTTATTATACATTAAAACGTGGTATTCGTTCTGATCTATGCAATTGTGTTGAAGGGTAGCCTGTGTAAATACAAGTGGCAGTCATGTTGGCTATTAATTAATATACGACAATTCAAGTGATTGGACGACGGCTTTCATCCGGCCCTAGCCTAGGATATGCCATTTAGCCAGGTTTTTTTTAGCATGAACGAACATCGTTGCATTATTTAAATTGTGATTGACCACCGTGTTTGTAAATTTGCATATTCACCGTGGGCATATCTGCCCCTCGGCCATTTCTGCCTCATATTGCGATCCCGCTGGACATAGCGCTACCGACGCCAACATTTGGATTAATCATGCCTGTTAGTAATAAACCGGTCATGTGTGTGAAATAAAAGTAGGACAGGGCTGTGGGTGAACTTGTAGATCTGCATTGTTTTAATGTTATGCAATAACCACATCGTGTGCGAATAATCACCATACATAGTAAAAATGTGGATATATACAGACAATCGCCACATAATAATGCAAACTCCCAATGCAAACTCCCTGATCTACAAGTAAGACTACCTACTAACATCTACACAATACATTTATACAATAATTAACTACAAACATAAGTAAAACAGTTAATAGGGATGGTGGGTGGGAGCTTAAAATTAACCGGTTAAAAACATAGTAACGCTGTCGATGGCCATCGACGAATTTATTAGAACGGCGGCTGCTGAAGCAAGAGGCCGATTTGCTGCCAAACACCCGTTTAAATAGGAACGTGCCTACAAATATCCAACAAAGTTATTTTCTTCAAAGAAAAAATACGCAAATAGGTTTTTAATACACTTTTCTCGTGTTAAATTAAAATTTGTATGGTGATCATGTAAACAGACGCCGTCTAGATAACGTTTTTCATTTTAGTAAGTTCAGTACAATGTACACATATAACCCTAATATATTTATATACATCACTATTTATTTACTTTTTAATTGATAATAGCAGTAACAATAATAACAATGTTAATCAATGTTGCATTTTGAGCGCCTCTGAACACATTTTATTTTCGATTATACGGTGCTATATAAATAAAGATTATTGCTACTAGTATTACTATAAACTTAGCGGTAGACACCATTCTTTCTTCACGCAAATTTTATTTCTAACAAAATAGTTGCTAACAAAATCAAGCCACCGCTTGAACTAATTCACGCTCGTTTTACAGCTATGTTTCTCAACAACAGTAGTTGTCGACAGTGACTTGTAAATCATTAGCTGCAAACGAACGAAGAGTCGCGATCGCCTGAGTGGGGCAGGCTACAACCGAACGAAGAGTCGCGATCGCCTGAGTGGGGCAGGCTACAAACGCCAACGGTTAGACCGCAATACACAAGACACAGAGGGAGCTGTTGCAATGCAACGTTTCCTTTCCAATGTTCCAGTCCAACCAGGACCACTGCAAGAGGATGTAGAACAAATGGAACTGGCGCCGCTTGCCCTGCAGTAGAACGTTGAGGTTGAGCTTGCCGGTGTGGCTGGTCCGGCGGCTGCCGTACGTAAGGAAAACGACGATGTGGCTGGTCCGGCGGCTGCCGTACGTAAGGACAACGCCGATGTGGCTGGTCCGGCGGCTGCCGTGCGTAAGGACAACGACGATGTGGCTGGTCCGGCGGATGGGGTACGTAAGGACAACGACGATGTGGCTGGTCCGGCGGATGGGGTACGTAAGGACAACGCCGATGTGGCTGGTCCGGCGGCTGCCGTACGTGAGGACAACGGCGATGTGGCTGGTCAGGCGGGTGCGGTACGTAAGGACAACGGCGATGTGGCTGGTCATGTGGATGGGGTACGTAAGGACAACGGCGATGTGGTTGGTCCGGCGGCTGCCGTACGCGAGGACAACGGCGATGCGGAGGAGCAGCTGGGCGAGAACATATTCCATGACGCAGGATCCTGGCCCCGGTATGTCCCAGACGAGCTACGTGTAGAGCTGGTTCAGCGGCGGCCTCTTGGCTTCCATAATAAAGACGGTCCATTCCCAGCCAACCCAGAGATAAACAGAAGCATGAACCGTAGATGGTTTGACAAGATGCTAGGCTGGGAGCAGCTACTCAGCTCATGGCTTATTTATTCGCCCTTCGTAGTTTGTGCGCAGTGTTTTTGTTTTCTTCTGTACGGCACCGGAACAAGCACATTTTGGAAGATCATCTGGATTCAAGAACTGGATAAAGTTCAATCCTCGTATCGGCGTCCACGAGGAGACACCGAGTCACGAGGAGGCCCGCATACTATGGACCGATATCCGCATACGCCTGGAGAGAAGATGTTAACCATGTTGCGGCCAGGTGGCAAATTCCTGGAGCTGATGAAGTTCCTCGGAGTCACTCGCATTCAAGCCCAACATAACACCATGTCACATCTCCTGGCAGGGTCGTCGCGTATTGGCAGTTATCCTGGATGAAATCCGTGAGGCAAAGTACTACTCAATCATATTTAGTAGCACTCCGGACGTGGCTCACGTCAACCAAATGTCACAAGTATTGAGATACGTCAACATCTCAGGAGGAAAGGTCGAGGTTCAAGAGAAATTTATCGGCTTTATTGAGTTCAGAGAGAAGAACGTCGAAGCACTGACGCATTAGGTATTGGCCAAGTTGAGGGACGACCATGTTGATATTCAGGACATGCGAGGCCAAGGATGTGATAATGCGGCTATGATGGACTGTGTCCACAGTGACGTGCAGCGAAGGATTCTGGACATTAACCCACTGGCCACCTACGTCCCCTGCAACAATCACTCGCTGAACTTGGCAGGCGTCCACTATGCGCAAGCGTCAGTTAATGCCACTAACTTCTTTGGGACGATGGATAGTCTCTTCGTGTTCTTCTCAGCATCAACCCACCTATGGGATGTATTCAAGCAACTCGTCACGGGAAAGACCGTTAGAAGGACCTGTGTGACCCGATTTATCTCGAAACATGATGCAGATGATGCGGTGGCGTATGGAGTCCATAACCGCTGCACTGGAGTAACTCCGAGACGGTGATCACGAGACAGCTGACACACGCTCTGACATCGCCACCCTATGATGTCTTACACCTTCATTGCCTACTTGGCCTTCTGGCGTCCAGTCCTAAGAGATATATATATATGATGTTAAGATATTCCTGGAAACGCCTGAGCTCGGGTTGGACAGTTGCGCGATCAAACCTGGGGGTCTTGTTCTCTTATGTGAAGAGGAACGCGAAAACGTCGTTGAAGAGGCAAAAACGAAGGCTACGACGTTCTGCGAGGAAATGGGGTACCAACAGAAAGAAGGGTGCAGTGGATGAATAGCCTGAGAAAGCACTAAGGAAGCCGGTTTGTCACTACACGCGGACGTGAGGCGAGAGCAGATCATCGATCGAAACAGGACAAATAAAATGATGGATGTGTAAGACAAATTTGTTCGCACCAATATGGAACGCATGATGGATTAAACCAATGATGAAGGTTTCGATTCTGCCATCCATCGACTCACCGACACCTACGTCGACATCGCCACTGAAGGGATGGGGATGAATAGGGACATACGGGACATACAAAAGGGAGAGATGGTTAGAAACAGGAATGCGCTTGATCTCCTTAAATGAGTGGTGAAATGGGGACATGAGACATCCTTCCCGAACCTGCTTGTGTCGCATAGGATGTTGTTCACCATGTGCGTGAGCGTGGCTTCGTGTGAGAGAAGTTTCACAACGCTTAAGATCATTAAGACATACCTTCGCTCAAGTATGGGCCAAGAGCGACTGAGCAGTATGCGCTCCTGTCGATCAAGCGAGTACTGACCAATGTCATGGACTTCGACTGTGTCGCTGCCGAGTTCACTGAACTCAAAGCAAGAAAGGTTAAGCTTTAAGAGAATTTAACGGGGCTTCTGCACTCGGACCAACGGTCTCATGTGCCTATCTTTGACGTTGTTGTGACACTGGCGGGTCGAACTCGCATTGAAAATATGTTGTGTTGATAGCTATTAAGTTTGACTACTGTATATTCTGTATATTCAGTAATGATAACAATATCACTAGCGATACGTATTCCATTACTGCTCTTTTTGAGGGGTTTGCATTGTTTACTCTTGCCCCCAGAGGCACTTGGCCTCGTTACGCCACAGTAAACAATCGCCCTATAAACAAAACCATCGACAACTACAACGACATATTACTGATATTTTGCGATGTATAACCGCTCATTGATTATCACTCACTGTTTTGGGACATGGCCACATGCACTGACTCCATACACGCACGGACTCCACCTGAACACAACGTCGGCCGCGCTAAATATATGCGATCCCTCAGAAAGGCTGTCAACCACGTCCTGAGTGTCATGCACAAAACTAAATGGTACAGCATTACATCACTGCTTACCGAATGCACGATCCGTCGTCGTATTTTTATTTCCAGCTGGTGTTCAACCACTAACCGTATATATATATATATATATATATATATATATATATTATAATATATATATATATATATATATATATATATATATATATATATATATATATATATATATATATATATATATATATATATATATATACAATAACATATGCAATTTACATCACTCGGCTAGCATTATTTTCCGACATATTTCATTGAGTTGACATATTGAACTATGTACACTCATTGCAGTTGACATTTCGTATCAGCATTTAATAGATACATATATCAGCCTCATACAACCAATCCATGCAGACCATGTGATAGGTCATGTATATGAGAAACATTATGTTCATTCACTCTACACTCATGTTGCGCTACCAGCCTAGTGCAATCTCGCTTTACGTTTTCGTTATTTTCTAATAGTGTTCATATCATGTTCATGTCGTGCCAGCCTAGCGGAATCTCGCTTTACGTTTTCGTTATTTTCTAATAGAGTTCATATCATGTTCATGTCGTGCCAGCCTAGCGGAATCTCGCTTTACGTTTTCGTTATTTTCTAATAGTGTTCATATCATATTCATGTCGTGCCAGCCTAGCGGAATATCGCTTTACGTTTTCGTTATTTTCTAATAGTGTTCATATCATGTTCATGTCGAGCCAGCCTAGCGGAATCTCGCTTTACGTTTTCGTTATTTTCTAATAGTGTTCATATCATATTCATGTTGTGCCAGCCTAGCGGAATATCGATTTACGTTTTCGTTATCTTCTAATAGTGTTCATATCATGTTCATGTCGTGCCAGCCTAGTGCAATCTCGCTTTACGTTTTCGTTATTTTCTAATAGTGTTCATATCATGTTCATGTCATGCCAACCTAGCGGAATCTCGCTTTACGTTTTCATTATTTTCTAATAGTGTTCATATCATGTTCATGTCGAGCCAGCCTAGCGGAATCTCGCTTTACGTTTTCGTTATTTTCTAATAGTGTTCATATCATATTCATGTCGTGCCAGCCTAGCGGAATATCGCTTTACGTTTTCGTTATCTTCTAATAGTGTTCATATCATGTTCATATCGTGCCAGCCTAACGGAATCTCGCTATACGTTTTCGTTATCTTCTAATAGTGTTCATATCATGTTCATGTCATGCCAGCCTAGCGGAATCTCGCTTTACGTTTTCGTTATCTTCTAGTAGTGTTCATATCAAATTCATGTCGCGCTACCAGCCTAGTGCAATCTCGCTTTACTTTTTCGTTATCTTCTAATAGTGATCATAATATGTTCATGTCGCGCTACGAGCGTAGTGCAATCCTGGCTCATGTCTCCATTACCTGCTAATGAAGCATACGCAGTACTTCAAGTCGAGCTACCAGCCTAGTACAATCACGCTTTTTGCGTATTCGATAGCTGCTAATACAGTGTTCACATTTTGTTCATGCCGCGCTACTAGTCTAGCGCGTTATTATCTTGATGACTTCAATATCTTCTAATGCAGTATTCCCACAACTTTCAAGTTTACGTTGCTTGCTAATACGATGTTCACACTACATTTAAGTCGCACTACCAGCCTAGTGCGATTCTGGCTTCATGCCTTCATTTCCCGTTTATGCAGTGTTCGCACTATATAACCTACTGCCGTGCAACATCTATCTGCTTCAGCCGTCACGCAAAACCCACGGCCAGCCAAGTGTGGACGTCCAATGACCCGCGCAAGAATAGCAGCTTCTAGCAAGTAAGACAAACCAACACAGCACAAGAGACGTCCACCAAGACACGACGTCGACACGCCACTCCTGCTCGAGAGCTGTCCACCAAGGGCGCGACGTCGTCCCCTCCGTCTCGAACCAATAACGAGCACACTTGTGGCTACTACTGCAACTGCCAGCAGTGGTTCGTCCGATACCAGTCTGAGAAAGCAGGTGCTCAGTTTGCAGCAGACAGTAGAAGGACTTGCCGGCATCGTGCAGAATCTAGCAGCACATGCGAACAATCGGGAAGCTGCACCCAATAAAGGAACTTTGACTGAACAGGAGGTCGCTAACAGTCAAGAAGTCTTCCCGTCCAGGAGTGGGCCCGCATTCGAAGCGGGAGGTGACCACCTCACAGAAACACACAACAGCTATTAGATAACATGCACACTATACAAACAAGGCGGTACGGAAACTCCCATTTTTCTGCTACAACAACAAGCTGACACAATGTACTGTCCTGTTCTTGCACTTCGACAATATTTCCTTGCTAAAGGTCTACAGCCAGGACCAATCTTTGTTGACGCCACACAAACCCCAATCACACTGGACAAGTTTGCTCACTACCTAAAACGTTTGCTTACAACTAGCTGCGCTATGACCAAACTACACCACACACTCCCTTCGCATTGATCGTGCCACCAAATTAGCTATGGAAGGAATTTCAGAGACCATAAAAAACAACAACAGGCCGCTGGAGAAGTAATGCGTAAACAAAATACATTAGAACGTCATGCTTCACACTACTAGGATAAGCTCAGCCTACTTGCATACATACCCTGCCACATTAACCATTTACTCAAGGTCTTGGTCTTGTATGATGTCAGTGCCCGCTGTCACATTGCCCCAGATCAACGTTCATCAGATATCAGTGCACACTGGTCTTTTGGATGTCCACCTGTTCATACACTTTATAGCCACGACTAAGCTATACACATTATATAATTTCTTATAGTACCTGAACACCTAATACAAATTAGTCAAATCTAGAAGATGTCAGTGCCTTTTGGTCTTTTAGACTCATGACTGCGACAATTCACGCACACTAGTCAAGTCATTGACTGCCACATTGTCCCCACTTAATACACATTAATGAATTCTTCAAGATGTCAGTGCCTGCTGGTATTTCAGGCTTGATTTTCAATCTCACCCGATTACATGCCTGTACACACATGGTGACAGTGCCTACTGCACATATGGAATATAGTAGGGGGGGGTTGTGGGATGACAGCCTTGACTTTCTTCACACATTAAGGCTTTGTCGCTTTCAGTGACATCGCACCTGTTTTTCTAGGACATGTTACTAAATTTAGGTATCTCACAAGGTCACCTATGTTTACTATGTTGTTACATAATAATGTATAGACAACTAGAATTGCGTCGCCATCTATACATATTTTAATTTTATATAACACATGCTGGGATAATTAGCAAACATTCTAGTTTTGCTAACTTTATGGACAGTTTGTTTCACGGTGTATAAATGCATTATTATCATATTGAACCACAAAAAAATATTTGTTTATCCCAGCTCTGCCGCCTGGTGTTTTACAAGAAATACATATATGGAGGTTGTAGCGCTGCGGTGTGTGGCTGCTCCCGGGTTGTACTTGTAAAGTATGCCAATGTTTCGGTGATTTGAATCATATATTGCTTTCATGTTTTATATTCTGAAAGGTGAAAGCCCAAGGAGCGCCTGCGGAACATTTGCGAGTTGTTTGTGCCGTGGATCCTCAGTTTTTATTGACTTTTACATCGACTTTTACTCAGAGGTAGCTGTGATTAACCAAACTTGACAGGAGCCGGTTTCCAACCATCATGTAAGAACTGCTACCAAGCCATCTATGCTCATCTTGCCTGACCGTGGTCTGTTTCACGCGTAGCGACCGGCGAAGCATGTCATTGCTCAGGACATTCCTTCTTGGTTTACGGCGTTGTCGGCAGCCGCCTAGCCAACCGTGGACGGCAACAATAAAGACCCTGAACTTGTACCGACCACCGACCAGACGAGGGAAAAAAGTCGGAATAATGCGTTTCAGGGCAGCTGCCACCGTGGTGGCGGCATCGGCCTTGTTTAGCCATCGAACTTCAAAGTGGCTGTTAACCGATGCGAAGAGATGAAATCATTTGAGTATATAGATATTGATGTTGCATTATCAGCAAACTCCATCAACTTATAATCATTTACATGTTTACATAATCTTTACATGTTTTTATTTCAATTTTACACCATTTAACAGGTGTCCGTTATGGATAATTTAATGACGTGAATGCTCAGCAGGTGGCGCCATCATATTATAAATAATTACGTTGACGTCTGCAAATCACTGGGTGATAAAAGGGAGGAGCTATAGTTAATTAACGTGTTTCGTAGTATTAAAATAACTTGGAAGAAACATGTACATTGCAGAAGAAGCGTGTCGTAAGGCAATGCATATTTGTCAATATACTGCCGGTGGTGTACCGTTGCACTGCATAGTAAAACATAATTTTACGAAAATACAAAAACAAATTTGGTAAATATGTCCCGGTTGCATTGTTTTTTTATATTAACTATATTTAACGTGATGACGTTTTATTTGTTATTTTTCTCAAAGCGTCTACTAGAAATACGTTTTGGATTTTCTATTATATTTTTAACCACACTGATAATGGAAATTGTTTGAACGGTAGCAAACTATCGTGAATATTACATATCGTTGTATGCTGCTTTTGAAACAATTCATGTTCTTTTCTTGCAAATAAAGGTTTAAATATATTAATTATATTTTAAAGTAATATGCCTTGGGCTAACACAATATGATTATTTTAAATAATGACATTATACCAATATAATTACATATTAAGTATTGTACAATATTCATAATATTAATGGTTTAAATAATACAAAATAAAAGACAATAAAACTCAACAGCTCTGTGCGATGTGCAATCCTATATAAAACAGCTAGTCTAGACAATAAAGTGCCATGTGACATACAAATTATGCCCCCCAATATAAAAAGAAACACATTGATGCCATACAATTACTGTACCTCAATACTGCAACATGGAAATCCACTGCACACATTGATATAAATACTTCGTTAGAATAACTTCAAATGAGGATGTCTTAACATTAAATAAAAATAACCTAATAAAATAACTCACCCGAGTCCCTCCAGACTTGTCATGTTCGTCAATGCATCACACAAATGACAGCTTGATTGGTCATCAATGGTGTTTCCTTCGAGACTTCAATAAAAAAATGTGTCAACTACTGGAACTTGAATACCTATTTTTGTAAATACAGATTATTGTAAAAATACAATGTCAACTATATTTAGCTATCTACAAATCCGACATTATATTGAGAAAAACGGTTGTGTAATAAGAACAGAGGACCTTTCACACAACATGTAATTTATATTAACTGATTAAATCTGAAAAAAGGTGATTAATAACTGAATTGAAGTAAACATCACAAAACTTCAGCATAACGTAATGCATAGTTATTCCTACTTAACAACTTTAATAAATTACTTAACTGAGAAAGGCAGTATTATAACTATTTATTGCCTTCAACATGCTAATCAATGAGAGTTCAGTTAAATTCATTGTTGATTAATTATTGTTGTTTGTATATGCACAATGCGACACAAGAACTATTGGCATGAATATTTAGACGCATGTGAACAGTCCACCTACTTCAGCTTTGTCATGGATGTACAGTGAATGAGAGCTTGGGTCAATGCTCTCATTCCATTGGATGGTATGTTGCAGTTATTCAACCTAATATAACAACAATGGAATGTTTCAATGATTTTTTGAAAACATACACACTATGTTTCGATTTGCCTTAAACTGTAGATTGTACTCAGTGTTGCTTACTTTATCAACTGATAGTTTTGCATTGTATATGATAGATATATAATTTATGTTTAGTTGCTTTTGTGAGAAAAAAAATTCTAGTGAATAAGTATTATACACTTTTTTCATTTAGGTATTATTCAATTTGGATGCAAAATAAATTATTTATTTTCACTTGTACTGCCGAAAAATGCTTAGTTTTATTTTACACGATATTCCAGAGTTTTCTTTGAAATGGATATGTGAATTGTCGTGAAAGTGATCATGCTGCCGACATGGACCAAGCAAACGAATGCAAATAATGCATATTTACTCTCACTATATGGCCACGAGTTGTATTTTTTTTTCAAAACCCTCAACTTCTGTAACAACAATTTAATTTTTCACAATTTGAAGTAAGCAATTTCTCTTGAAAGTGATCATGTTTGTACCATGGACCAAGCAAGAAGTACATTGATATTGTTGACCCGTGGGTTCTGTAACAGCAGCTTAAGGTTTTAAAATGTTACAATAAAATGTAAATAGGGCAATTCAAATATATTTGCTGGTTCAATGTAGAAAGACTTCCAGCTACACATGCGTATAATTGTCCCTTGATAACAGTGATCACATAAGTGATCACTTCTTATTTGTTATATTTGTCAAAACATCTACTCCAAATTGTTGTTGGTATCCTAATATATTTTGAACTACACTGACAATGGGATTTGCCTGAACGGTAGTAAACTATTGTGATTATTACGTATCGTCAGTACCAAATGGTAACTTTCCCTGCCCACCAGTTGTATACTGCTGTTGAACAATTCTTGTTGTTTTATTGCAGATTAAGTGTTTGAATGTATTATTTATATTTTATGTAATATGCCTTTTGCTAATATATTATGATTATGTGATATGCTAACGTGTGTCAAATTATGCCCCAAAATAAAACAATATATATATATATATATATATATATATATATATATATATATATATATATATATATATATATATATATATATATATATATATATATATATATATATATATATATATATATATATATATACTGCCACACAGTTACAATTATGCACCAAAATAAAAAAAGAGGTATGCTGATGCCACACAGTTATTGTACCTAACTACTGCAATGCAGACTTTGTTAGAATAACGTCCCATTAGGATGTCTTAACAATAAATAACAACAACCTAATAACATAGCTCACCCGAGTCTCTCCAGTCTTGTCATGTTCTTCACAGCATCACTCAAATGACAGCCTGCTTCATCATCAATGGTGTTTCCCACAAGACTTCAATAAAAAATGTGTCAAGTACTGGAGCATGAATACCTATTGTTGTTAATACAGGTGATTGTAAAAACTATTAAAAACAAAATTAGCTATCTACAAATTCGACATAATATTGAGAAAACACCTTTGTGCAATAAGGAAAGATGAACCTTCACAAACGTTCAGCATAACATAATAAATAATTATTCTTCATTAAAACTTATATATAATTGTACAATAATACCTATTTGTTGTTGTTTGTATATGTTTCATATTACATATCAACTATTGGAATGTGCATTAAAACATATATGATCAGTCTACATACATCAGTTGTGTAATGGCTGTACATTGGATAAGTGCCTGGGTCAACGCTTGCATTCCATTGGCTGGTATATTGCAGTTTTCCAACCTAACATAAAAACAATGAATTGTTTCAATGGTTTGTTGACAAGTTCTGATTTGCCCAAAAGCTTAATGTTTTCTCAGTGCTACTTACCTTTTCTGCCGATATATTTTTATTTTGCATTATATTTGGTTGCTTTTCTGAAAATACATTTTCTATTGAATATTTTTGTTTTTAACTAGGTGTTATTCAGCTTGGATACAAAATCTATTTTTTATTTTCATTTGTACAGCTAAGAGATGCATATATTACATATTGTTTAAGGATACCCTATGAAAACAAAGGGTTGTCTTTAAAATGGATAGGTGAACTGTCTTGAAAATTGTCACGCTGGCACCATGGACTAAGAAAACAAATGCGAACAATGTATATCCTTTTTCACTCTATCTGTCGAATAGTTGTACATCGTTGTTTAAAACCGTCAACTTCTACAACAGCAATTGAAGCTTGTACGATATGGAATAAGCAATCTCTCTTGAAAGTGGTCTTGTACATGTTATTGTTGACCTCTGGGTTCTGCTACAGCAGTTTAAGGTTTTAAAATGTTGTTATGAAAAAATAAAATAGAGCCCCAGAAATTCAAATATATTTGCTCATTTAAATTTGGAAGAAAGGTTTCCTGTTACACAGGCATATAATTGTCCCTTGATAACATTGTTACAAATAAATGTGTTGTGTTATTAAATATGTTTAACGTGATGACGTTTTATTTGTTATTTTTCTCAAAGCGTCTTCTAGAAATACTTTTTGAATATTCTATTATATTTTGAACCACATTGACAATGGAAATTGTCTGAACGGTAGCAAGCTATCGTGAATATTACATACCGTTGTATGCTGCTGTTGAAACAACGCATGTTCTTTTCTTGCAAATAAAGGTTTAAATATATCAATTATATTTTAAAGTAATATGCCTTGGGCTAACACAATGATTATTTTAAATAATAAGAGTATACCAATATAATTACATATTAATTATTGTACAATATTCATAATATTAATGGTTTAAATAATACAAAATAAAAGACAATAAAACTCAAAAGCTCTGTGAGATGTGCAATCCTATATAAAACAGCTAGTCTAGACAATAAAGTATCACGTGATATACAAATTATGTCCCAAAATATAAAAAGAAACACATTGATGCCATACAATTATTCTACCTCAATACTGCAACGTGTAAATCCACTGCACACATTGATATAAATACTTTGTTAGAATCACTTCAAATCAGGATGTCTTAACACTAAATAGCAAAAACCTAATAAAATAACTCACCCGAGTCCCTCCAGACTTGTCATGTTCTTCACCGCATCACTCAAATGACAGCTTGATTGGTCATCAATTGTGTTTCCCTCAAGACTTCAATAAAAAAATGTGTCAACTACTGGAGCTTGAATACCCATTTTTGTAAATACAGGTTATTGTAAAAAGACAATGTCAACTTTATTTAGCTATCAACAAATCCGACTTTATATTGAGAAAAACGTTTGTGTAATAAGAACAGAGGACATTTCACACAATATGTAATTTATATTAACTGATTAAATCTGAAAAAGGTGAATAATAACTGAACTGAAGTGAACGTCACAAAACAAACATTCAGCATAACGTAATGCATAATTAATCCTAATTAACAACTTTAATAAATTACTTAACTAAGAAAGGCAGTATTAGAAATATGTATTGCCTTCAACATGCTAATCAATGACAGTTCAGTTAATTTCATTGTTGAAAACTACCTAATTGTTGCTGTTTGTATATGCACAATGCGACACAAGAACTATTGGCATGAATATTTAAACGTGTGTGAACAGTCCACATACCTAAGCGTTGCCATGGATGTACAGTGAATGAGAGCTTGGGTCAATGCTCTCATTTCATTGGCTGGTATGTTGCAGTTATTCAACCTAATATAACAAAAATGGAACGTTTCAAAAATTTTTTGAAAACATACACACCAGGTTTCGATTTGCCTTAAACTGTAGATTGTACTCAGTGTTGCTTACCTTATCAACTGATAGTTTTGTATTTTATATGAAAGATATTTCTTTTATATTTAGTTGCTAATGTGAGAAAACAAAATTCTAGTGAATATGTATATCTACTTTTTTTCAAATAGGTGTTATTCAATTTGGATGCAAAATAAATTACTTATTTTCACTTGTACTGCCGAAAAATGCTTAGTTTTATTTTACACGATATTCCAGGGAACCTTTTGAATGCAAAGAGTTTTCTTTGAAATGGATATGTTAATTGTCTTGAAAGTGATCATGCTGCCACCATGGACTATGCAAACGAATGCAAATAATGCATATTTACTCTCACTATATGGCCACGAGTTGTACATCGTTTTTTAAAACCGTCAACTCCTGTAACAGCAATTTAAGATTTCACAATTTGAAGTAAGCAATTTCTCTTGAAAGGGAACATGTTTGTACCATGGACCAAGCCAGAAGTACATTGATATTATTGACCCCTGGTTTCTGCAACAGCAACTTCAGGTTTTAAAATGTTGTTATGAAAAAGAAAATTGAGCCCCAGAAATTCAATATATTTGCTGATTTAAAATTGGAAGAAAGGTTTCCTGTTACACATGCATATAATTATCTCTTGATAACTTTGTTTCAAATAACTGTTTTTTATTAAATATGTTTAACGTAATGATGTTTTATTTGTAAGTTTTCTCAAAGCGTCTACTAGAATTACGTTTTGGATATTCTATTATATATTGAACAACACTGACAAAGGAAATTGTCTGAACGGTAGTAAGCTATCGTGAATATTACATATCGCTGTATGCTCTTGTTGAAACAAGTCACCTTTTTTTCTTGCAAATAAATGTTTAAATATATTAATTATATTTTAAAGTAATATGCCTTGGACTAACACAATATGATTATTTAAAATAATTACAGTATACCAATAACATTGTATAGTAATTATTGTACAATATTCATAATGTTAATGGTTTAAATAATACAAAATAAAATACAATAAAACTCAACAGCTCTGCGAGATGTGCAATCCTATATAAAACAGCTAGTCTAGACAATAAAGTACCATGTGATATACAAATTATGCCCAACAATATAAAAAGAAACACATTGATGCCATACAATTATTCTACCTCAATGCTGCAACGTGTAAATCCACTGCACACATTGATATAAATACTTTGTTAGAATCACTTCAAATCAGGATGTCTTAACATTAAATAACAACAACCTAATAAAATAACTCACCCGAGTCCCTCCAGACTTGTCATGTTCTTCACCGCTTCATTCAAGTGACAGCTTGATTGGTCATCAATTGTGTTTCCCTCAAGACTTCAATAAAAAAATGTGTCAACTACTGGAGGTTGAATACCTATTTTTGTAAATACAGGTTATTGTAAAAAAGACAAAGTCAACTATATTTAGCTATCTACAAATCCGACATTGTATTGAGAAAAACGTTTGTGTAATAAGAACAGAGGACCTTTCACACAACATTTAATTTATATTAACTGATTAAATTTGAAAAAAGTGATTAATAACTGAATTGAAGTGAACATCACAAAACGTTCAGCATAACGTAATGCATAGTTATTCATAATTAACAAGTTTAATAAATTACTTAACTGAGAAAGGCAGTATTATAAATATTTATTGCATTCAACATGCTAATCAATGAAAGTTCAGTTAATTTTATTGTTTAAAACTACCTAATTGTTGTTGTTTGTATATGCACAATGCTACACAAGAACTATTGGCATGAACATTTAGACATGGATGAACAGTCCACCTACTTCAGCTTTGTCATGGATGTACAGCGAATGAGAGCTTGGGTCAATGCTCTCATTTCATTGGCTGGTATGTTGCAGTTATTCAACCTAATATAACAACAATGGAATGTTTCAATGATTTGTTGAAAACATACACACTATGTTTCGATTTGCCTTAAACTGTAGATTGTACTCAGTGTTGCTTACCTTATCAACTGATAGTTTTGCATTGTATATGAAAGGTATATAATTTATATTTAGTTGTTTTTCTGAAGAAGAAAAATTCTATTGAATAAGCATATATACTTTTTTCATCAAGGTGTTATTAATTTGGATGCAAAATAAATAATTTAATTTCAAGTGTACTGCCGAAAAATGCTTAGTTTTATTTTACACAATATTCCAGGGAACTTTAAATGTAAAGAGGTTTCTTTGAAATGTATATGTGAAATGTCTTGAAAGTGATCATGCTGCCACCATGGACCAAGCAAACGAATGCAAATAATGCATATTTACTGTCACTACATGGCCACGAGATGTACATTGTTTTTCAAAACCGTCAACCTCTGTAACAGCAATTTAAGATTTCACAATTTGAAGTAAGCAATTTATCTTGAAAGTGATCATGTTTGTACCATGGACCAAGCGAGAAGTACATTGATATTGTTGACCCCTGGGTTCTGCAACAGCAGCTTAAGGTTTATAATTGTACAATGAAATGTAAATAGGGTTGGGCAATTCATATATGTTTGTTGATTCAGATTAGGAAGAAAGTCGTTCAGCTACAATGGGATGAAATTGTCCCTTGATAACATTGCTAACAAGCATATTTGTTTTATTAAATATGTTTTCGTGATCACATTTTATTTGTTATTTTATCAAAACGTCAAATAGTTTTTAGATATCGTATTGTATTTTGAAATACACGGACAATGGAAACTTTCTGACCAGTAACAAATTACTGTGAATATTCCATATCGCAAGTAGCCATTGCTACTTTATCTGTCAACCAGTTGTAAATTGCTGTCTTACGTTCTTTGATTGCAAATTCATTGCAGATTAAACATTTCAATAGATTAATTACATTTCACGTAATCGTAATAAGAGACATCATTTCACACGATACAAACTTGTATGTAGATAGTGATAATAATAATACTAACACATGCGCTGTATAAAATGTTAAACACTGTGCAGAATGTTCGCGTATGTAAATTATTTTAAGAAAAAGTATACTGATTACATGGCATTTGTATATAAAAAATAAATCTTAAATAGGAAAAAAATGCTAATATCATCAATAGTACAGAACATAAATAGGATTGATAATATGTAATAAGATCATTAAAAATGCAATATCAAAGCGGTAAAACTCATTAAGTGGAAAAAAAAATGTCTTTAGTAACTTCTTGAATTGCGAGTGGTTGCCTTTTCCACGTATGTTGGCAGGCAGTTTATTCCACAACGTGGGGCCAGTGCAGGCAAATGCTCGGCGGTCGACACGTTCTAGGTTGACTCTTGGCACGTCGAGAAGTAGCCCGCCGGCAGAGCATAGCCAGCGTCTAGGTGCGTACTGGTGCAGCAGTGCGGCAAGGTACTCTGGTGTGCCTTCGTAGAGTGCCTTGTGCACAAGGACGAGTATCTTATACTCAGTTTCGCTAAAGGAGCAATGTAGGCATTAAAAAAGTATAGGTCCAAGAACCGACCCTTGAGTCGATTTCTGTTCGATAGTGTTCAGAACGTGTTTTCCTGGGTGATTTCCGGAAAGTGTTACCCCGGTCCGTATATATTTGTCGATGAACTGTTAAGCCTGAATGTCGCCAATGGCGTTCGGCCCGACGCAGAGCTCGTTTTTCTTCGGCCAATTCACTGGTGTGCCATGGAGTCATCGGCCTCACCGTAATAGTCCGTGACACGAGAGGGGCATGATCATCAACGATAGTGCGTAGGCAATAGTCATAACGATAGAGAAGGGTTATCAGGTCCAATTCAGGAGCATTGAAATCAGCAGCCGCCAGATCAGCTGCAAACCGACTGTTGTCAATCGCTGCGTACCTCCGATAATCGACGTGGCGTTTCAGGCGCGTTGGTTTTGGCAGTTCGCATTCAATTGCGTAGTGGTCGGTGATCATAATTGTGGCTTAGCAGCAGTGGCAATAACGTCTGACGTTTCCGACGTGATGACAAGATCGAGAATGTTGCCACGCTCGTGGGTCGATCCTTTGATATGTTGTACGAAGCCTGAAGTCCACAGCAAATCGGCCAAGTTAGTTGCGTCAGTGCAAGTCGGATCGCCATATATCGTGTTGAAGTCCCCACGCACGACAGTCTCAGTAGGGTGGGCCGCGGCGATGAGCAACACCTTTCCAACATCATCCAGGAAGGAGCGGAAGTAGGACATTGGCGGTCGGTAGACGACGATCACGCGCATGGTACAGCCGCGGATGTTGCGCAAAATAAGGCGACATATCTCACTCACACGACGCGGCTGGTGTACGAACGTGAAGTCCTCTCCGCACAGTTCGGACACGGCAGTCGTTTCATCTTCTCCCAGCCAAGTTTCCGTCCAGGCGACGACATCCATGTAGTCACGCACGAGCAGCGCCTTTTTGCGAATGGATCTTACATTGATCAAGGCGAATTTCGCACGAAGGTCAGGCGAGCTTCGCGCAATGAACGACCAATTCCCAGTTCCCCTCGATGTCAGTTGTTTCAAGTTTGAATTATTGACACCAGTTTGTTTGCTAACAGAACTGACCTGATGACACCGTCTGCTGGCTACCCTGGTTATTGGCCTGGATAGTCTTATTCTGGCTTTTGTGCCACGTCTAGTGGGTGGTCGACACAAATGTATCCTTTCTATTGTTGCCGTGCAAGGGTGACTAGACATCTGCATGCATTTCCTTAAATTCAGCAGCAATGTTCTGGACAGCGACATGTTTGCTTCAGCAGTCAATAGCGCCGCTGCCGTGGAAAAGTGATCAGCCAATATATTTTTATTTAGTGCTTAAATTGACAACTCAATTAGCGCAGGAACCATCTATTCATTTCTGTCCAGGACTGTGCGGCTATTTTCATCAAATAAGTAACGCAATTAATGTAAAATTATTGTGTTCTAGTTATGAACAACGTAAACATAATGGATGTAGGTTATTCTGTACCTTAATTTTAATATGTTACATGTAGTGTGCACTATCTGGAAGCCAGGAGGTGCTGCAAGCTGACAAACGCAGGTATATTGCCATGCTCCAACGTTCATGTATAATTCTCGTCACATGTTCAAAGATTCACACGGACACTCTGGCCAGGCTTTTCTGGGTCGTATCAGTATTCAGCGACCGGTGATATGCGCCCTTCGAAGTCTTCAGTGTGGCGGCACTGCACTCGCTGTCGACGTAACTCACTGGGCTCGACGTCAACACGAGTAGTGACTCGCGTGTACCGTCGCTCAGCTAATCGAGCGCCGACTTGGTCGGCATCGGAGACGGGAAAGTGTTCACGAAGAACAGCAGATCTGCTGAGTTAGTGCTGCTCTGCAGTGTGACATCAGCAACCTCAGCATGCTTCAGTACTTCGTCTTGCAGCGGCAGCTTGGCGATGATATAGTTACAGACGGTCTCGATGTAATTGCGGACGCTGGCGAAGAACTCAGCAATTTGCACCTGACGCAGACCATTTGATTCCTTTTCAGCGAGAAATGTTCTCGCTGCCGTTCCAATCATCAGCTCAGCGTCGCTCTTCTGGTGCCAGAACATTTTGTACTGGACGGCGTCCATCTCTGTATGTCCCTGCGCATTTATGGCTATTGGCTCCACGGACCGCATCAGGCAACGACGCAGGGAGTGCACTTTCGGGGCTTCACACTACAGACTGAGCAGCACGTCATCAAAGGCGCTGTTGCTGTACAGCAGCAACAAACAGCAGAGGCGATTCCTCGGTGAGTTGAGGAACGTAACCGCAGCTGTCTTCCCTGACGAAGATATTCTTTGGCCTAGAAAAAGGCCTTCAGCGCGTCCCACTTTTTGAGCAAGCGCTCCAGGCAGCGACCGATGCTAAGCCAGCGCGTAAAAGCATGATTCAACATATTCTGCTGGTCGATTTCAAGCGCCGCCTGGAACTTATTGAGTCGGTGCTGCCTCTGGGAACTCTTCAGAAAGTAAAATGATATGTCTACCTAAATGGCCGACGCGGACGTATACAGACTGTAGGCCCCCTTCTCGGCAGATATGTCCACTACATGTAGTATGCACGATCTATTCAACGAAACGTAGACTGCGTGTTTCTTTAAAGCAATGTGAGGCCGACAGGCATATCGTCCACCGTCCACGATCGACACGTCGACGTCGCAAAACAAAACGCACATCTCGCGTTTTGTATGCCGTCAACACGGGCCATGTCTCCGTATAGTCAACTATGTAGGTCTATTGTACCTCGCGTTTCTTCTTCGGAACAGTCTCCTTTTCGTTCTTATATAGCGCGGTATCCAGTCCGTAGGACCGCTCAAAGCGCTTTACATTTCACCCCCTGGCATATCTCTTCATTCCAAGGCCATCTCAACTTCTCTGGGAAGCATTCAGCCACGCTGCAATTGCAGTATATTCGTTCACATTTCCACCACTGTCTGTATTGCCAGGTACTCATGTATACAGCTTAGTGAACTGTGGCAGCGTGGGATGATCAAACTTGCCAAAGGTTCGAAGCGACCACAGTGAGATTTGAAACCGGGTTCTCTCGAATGAGAGTCCGGCCTTCTAACCGATATGCCATCGCCCCACAAAGACGCTATCGTGGACAAAAATGAAGTACTAATAAATATTTACCTTGGTTATAGGCGCCTCTGGAATTACATCATTTTAATACTTAGTTATGATGTGTTTAATTGTATGTGCAGATTGTGGGATAATTTTATTTTCGTAATACGACAGCCGTTCACGTAATGCCGTAATATGCGTTCAATAATGATTAAGGAAAATACGTAATGGTAGGCAACCCTGTTTTTAGGTCTTATGTTATAAGTAGATGTTTTGCCCAGCCTCTACGGCTAAAATGCTCAAACATTTAATTTTCGTCATTTTCTCAGAACATTCACATTTAAACATTCTCAGAATAATAATACAATTGTATTTTTAATGATACTGAGTTCCCATGTGTCATGATAAATCTTTTTTGCTCTGAGACAAATTCAACGCAGCAGGCTTACAACAGCTTTTTGCTCATGCTATTTTGGGCGATAAAAAGCTTGTACACTGCTAAGTTAGCAAAAATAATTTAGTCAATATTAAATTAAATCCTAACTAACCCAGCCAAAAGTGTTCCAATGAACACAAAAAACAACATTATTCATCGCTAACGTAGCAATCAAACTATGACTCAATTATGTAATGGCGCCGTGCAAACGGCTGGAAAAGGTCATCAGGCATTTAACATGCGACAGTTTCAGCAACTGGGGGACTTCGTCAAGTCCTGGTGTGAGACATCCTGGGCTTAGGTTCAGGCAGATAGTTTTAATTTTGAGTGTAAGGGATGTGCGAAAATGAAGGAACTAGAGGTGGAGTTCAAACAGCTGAGTCAGCTTGTTGTGGCAATGGTTGGATGGGAAAAGGTGGATTGTGCCAGTGGTTCCGGTGGGGGTACAGTAAATGATAAAGTAGGGAAAAACGATGACAGAGATACTAGGGAGACCTCATCTCAGCATTAGAGGAGGCTGAGAAGAGGTAAGAATTAATTCAATATTACTAATGAAAACAGTTGAACAAATAAGTATACCACTTACAAGAATGTGTCATTAAACGAAGGAGCTGTTCCTTTTGAATGGAAATACGCAAATATTATCTAAAAAGGGTTCGAAATATAAGTCGGAGAATTACAGACCAGTGAGTTTAACATCAGTGATTTGTAAATTATTATATATTATTAAAGACCATATGGTGAACTATTCTGGGATCTTTCAGGAAATAAATATATGTACTTTTCATATAGGCATATGTTCATAAAGGGCCCACGCCTTTTTAAAGTGTAAACCACAGCCTAAATAAGCTTACCGTTAAACATTTGTTTAAATCAGAAAACAATTATTTAAAAATCAGTAAACTTAATTCACAAGTGTAAGTGTTTTATGTTAATGTAAACTTTCAACTCAATCTGCAATATCGGTCCCTACAATATCGCCTCCTACCCAAACATATTTTCGTTAATAATAATTACAATTTACTTCAATGGCGCCTATATCCTCAAGGAACCTGAGTTTAGAGGCGCAACAAAACAGAATCATTAAGCATAATCGTGGACAGGGACGCGCAAAAGTCATTGTTATTGTTACGCCAGATACCAAGTTCCCTCACTAGTATTTCAATACTACAAATTGATGATTTTTCAAGATTAACTTTGTTTACAAAGCAGAATATAATAAACATTGTGATGAATGTATTATTGCATAGCGGATAATTTAATATGTGCCTTTACTTTTGATTTTTGTGCTGTGCAACATAATTTAACTGGTTACGCCCGACACCAAACTTTGAGACATAACTAATGAACATAGTTACTTCAAAGTGAACAAGTACGTAGATAACAATAATTGTTATGTATTTGAATGCTTTCTCGTGGGACAATATCGATAATACATCAAGTGAAACTCATTTAGACGAATGTTAAACATTTCACCCAAATTGGTACTAATCACCTCGTCAAAACGTGTCAACTAACGTAAGTTAGCAAGTTAATATTTGTTATACTGGCTTCCTACATTTAGGAGCAGGGTAAACATCAGTGTTATAATATTGTATAGATAATATCTAAATTTTGCTTCAAAATATCATCAGATGGTTGTTACCACAAGATATGATAATGATTGTTATACAATGTACCAAACTATACTGTTGAACAGCTAACTGTACATTCTGACCACTTCGCTAAGAGGCATCAGCAGAAGGATTTTCAAAAGCTATTGCACGAAGTACAAGTAATATCAAGGCGTCAGTGTGGCAGTGATCTGATTTGGACAATGACTACATAAAGATTACGTTAATGACACAGGATGAACCATGTGATGAATTAAAGTAAATGTTTTCCAAGGAATATATTCCTTGCAAGCGTATTTGCAAACACAAAAACTCATCAAGAATCAGTACAAAAGATCGTCAATCCCTCCTTTTACTTTACGCCCACAACAACAATAAGGGTTGTTTCATTAAGTTTTGTGCAGACGGGACTTGGTTAAACAATATCTTTGTGCCGTGCATGTTGCATTGTTTATAATATGCGTTAAACGGACTGTCCCCGTCATCTTTCATCGATGTTCAATCCGTTAAATATCAATTTAAATAATGTCAATCAATACATATCCACTGTATACACGTTTTGTTTAATTCATGTATGTTTCATAACTGTCATAATCGGAGCACATTATGAAAGAAAATATTTATTAAAAAGTATGTTTTACAAATAAACAACCTCAACTTAGGGTAAACAATTAACCATTTCTTCACAGATTGTAGATTAAATACTATATAATATTCCAGATTAATAAAATTGGGAGTTTTAATTAATTTGGTAATGTTACAAGATTGTTTAATAATTATTTTTTTCATGTTGAGAAAATCCTCAAAGAAATAAAAGACATACACGTAAGAATGACAGTGTCACTGATAACTTTAAGAAGACTTTTGTTTAACATAAACGAATTACATCTGCTACACCACCATGAAAAAAATAAGCAAAAGTTGAATGACAGTCTAAAGTGGCATTGTATTTTTCACACAAACCCTTCACAAATCGTCTTTCAGTGTCGTGTTATGTTGCCAACGTGTAAGATGCATTCATACGTGAAATAATTTTTTTTAATAATGTACTGGTTATTAGTGAACATTCCATATCAACAAATGTTTGTTTTTGTGCGGAAATTTTCGGTTTTTCACTGGCGTTTTACGTATTGTTCACAAGACATAATGCCCATTTGTAATATTGACATGTCCTCTTAATTTGCCGCCACAATGGCCCTTGAATATGAAATGGTAACGTGTTGTCGTCTACGGTATCAGATTACGCGAGCCATCTAACAAACACGTGGCAGGGCGTTTTTACAGTCATTTTGATTCGCCCTATCAGGTCATATATACGTTGCTATTTCCGTTAGCTTCAAAGACACAATAAACTACATTAGCGCTGATATTTGCTGGCTTAGGTACACGATTTATTTAGGTAGATATAATAGCGATATGCACTGGAATGACAGTAACCAGACCATAGGTTGCACTTTCTCGGCGAACGAATATAGCTGGTTCCAACATCTTAGCGCACGCTGCCGTTACTATGGAACAACGTCAGCATTTCGCAGAAATCAAGATATTTCCAAAATAACTGTTTTTTAAAGGATGGATTGGCGATATATATATATATATATATATATATATATATATATATATATATATATATATATATATATATATATATATATATATATATATATATATATATATATATATATATATATGGATGGCTGCGACTCGAACACGTCATCGAATCCTTTGTTTAGTGCCTTGAACATGTTCGACATCTCCTTAGTCAAACATGAGTTGGGGTCAATGGAGACTCTAATGGAGTGCACTGTTGCGCTGGTGTTAGTGACACCCGCCGTTGAGAGAGAGGATCTCTTGTGGCGAAGGCCATGCCCGCTCTGGCGTACTCCACATGTTGGAACGACTGACAATCCGAGGTTCGAGAGCCCACAGTGTATCGGAGTTGACTTCGCAAGTTGTGTGTAGCTCCATGTAATTTCACGGGAGAACAACACTCTTTAGGGGATTACGCAGGAGTAAGGCTTGCGTACGCCTTACAGAGGGCACACTAGTTTTGTCACATTCAGTGCCGTAGTGGACAATGTCGGCATGGCCGATAATGATTTGCTTCATGTATAAGCGGAGAGATATGTCACAGCGAACAAGGACATGATTCCCTTCCAAAACATTGACATTAAGTTGCTTGACAACCAATGCATCGAGCTGGAACCTGACACGTGAGCTCTGGTGACGTTGCAATGTACTTCACCAGTAACGTCCAAAAGAGTCCATCAGCCTGACAAGCTATCTTGGACGCAGGTTTGATGGGTACAAACGAGCTGTGGACGGCCATATCATGTTGGTCGTAACACCAGTATCAAGGGTCAATGCCAAAGAATGATGTTGGTATAATGTGTACTGCACAGGTGACTATATTACATTGATTCGGTGTGAATATAGACCACAGACTACGAGATATGCTGATTTGTCACTAATGACGTTCACAAGCTCTTCATCTTCACATAGATCGTCCTCGTTTTCGTCTCGTCACAAAAGTCTTAACCAGCCCATTGCTTTCTTGTCACTATCAGACAAGTAGCGGCATTCAATCATGTTGTAACTGTTGGACATCCGTCCTGCAGTTTTGCGCACAACACACGACTTGTGAGAGAATGTCTGCCGCCTATTAGATGAGACAGATTTGCGGTTGTAGCCAAAGCCAACCCAACTACGCATAGCCAGAGTGGTGCGTAGCTCGTCTACAAAGAACGCAAATGCTCGAGAGATATCTGGCTGCACAGCTCTGCGTCGTATCGTAGCTTGATGATTAGCGGAAGGCCGGGGTTGATTAGTTGCAACGAGAAATAAACAATAGTGTTCTCAAGCGAGGGCGACACTTCTTCATCGATATATATAGCAACTCCATGGTGGGTGACGTCAAAACCCACGTAGAATAGATAGTCCTCAAAAAGGCAGTGAGCCGCTGGAACAGATCATCCGCACGCTCATCTAGCTCAAGTCGAATGTTAGTTAATTCTAGGCAATGCGCTCCTGTTGACTGAAACCCAAAGTGCTGACGAATATTTTGCAAAATGTCAGCAAGGGATGTTGAGTTTTTTATCATCGAGTTCGCGAATTAATGGGATAAAAATTCGCAATTTGCCCCAGAATGAGTTCAAAATGTACGAATTTCTGCGCTGCGGAACGTCGTGCAAGATCGTCGGTGCTGTGTAGTTTCCCTGGAGCGGGTAGATAGATGCAAGACCTACGTTTTTCGAACATTAATAGAGAGTTCGAACGATGCAGAACCGGCGGCAAACCTGTCAAGTCTCGGTTGCAGGTCACCCTCAGAATGTGACACAAAGCATGTATCGTCAGCGTATAGAAAGTCATGAACACACATTTGTAGTACCTTCATCTTCCCTTTGAGGAGGGACACATCTTGATCGTCAATGTATCAAACGAATGTCCCGTTGATAATGATGATACTCGACACTACACACGGCAAATGTATATAGTTTCTTTTGTATCTTCAACGTGTATCCCAAGAATAATTTCATAATGAACGTATGATGGGAAATGATGTTACATGACGCTACTCACGGCAAATGTCTAAACGACGCTACACACATAAGTGTTTGGACTTTGTTCAGTTCGTCTTCACTGTTGATGTTTCCAATCTTCCCCTGTAGATCTTTGATCATGATCCGTCCATCAGATGACCAACAGTTTTCGATTTTGTGTAGTCTTTTCAACGCTCGGTCTACATAAAATAGCCTGGATCTTGTTTTGGTAAGATCCTCGGTAATGTACACATCCGGGTACATACTTCGGAGGGATTTCCTTCTTTTGATGAATGTTGTTTTCGACTTATAGTCTTTAAATTGGATGATGATTTGTCACGCATGGTTCTTGTTTGTTCGAGAGTTTCGCGGCCCTATACGTTGTAGTCTGTTGATGTTGTCCAGTGTAGTATGATGTAATATTGTATATTCATATCTCCAATCTAGTTTGTTATGATCTTTTCAAGATCTTCTCCATTTTTTTTCTTCCATGCCAGTTATTCTACTAGAAGCTCTGCGGCAATGCTGCTCCAGGTTATCCACTAGGGTTGTGTGACGTATTGTTCAAGTTGCCTGATCTTTGTTTCTTTGTTTAACAATGCCTTCTTCAGTCTGTCCAATCGTGCAGTGCTTTTATTAGTCACAATGGCAGATTTTCGTCGCTTTATATGGGCAACAACATTGTCGTCTTTCATTACTTCCTTGATCTGATACAACATATATTAATTAACACTGGCTATACACATTTTTATAACTGTTTTCTCAATTGTTTTAAAATGCGAATACAGGATTATTGGCATTTATTTTGCTTCGTATGCTTGTTTAATATTTTTAATTCATATTATATTGAATAAATTGGTGAATACATATTTATACCTTTTGCTAAATTCTTTCATTAAATCATTATTACTAAAAATCATGCGATCATTTTACCGCAGACTGCTTTATGTTTGACAAGACTAACAAGATCCATACTTAACAAGATTTGATAAGGTCACAATCTAAGGCAAAGACCCACATGGTAAGTGGACAAGTACGTCACTGGCTTATCGAGAGTCCAACAATTTTAATATATGTGTAATCTGCCCTCCTGATATATGTATCAACTTTGTTTTTAAACATATTCACGCTGCTAGCAGTTACACAATCTGTAGATAATTTGTTCCATTCATTGATTGACCTCTGTGAGAATGAGTACTTCCTGATATCCAATCAATACTGCTCCTTTACGAATGCTACCTCATGTCCTATCATGTTATTATCTTCCTTTAACATATTTATATCAATATTTTCATAACCATTCAATATCTTAAAAACTTCAACTTAAATTTTATGTACACTTAACCGTCTTGTCTCTAGGGTTGTTAAATCATATTCTTTCAGTCTTTCTTCATAACCAAGGTCTCTTAGTTCTGGAATCATTTTAGTTGCTCTCCTCCGTATTCTTTCAAGCGTATACATATATATATATATATATATATATATATATATATATATATATATATATATATATATTATGTATAATACAAGACATAATATTGATCCTTGTGGTACCCCACTCAAAACTGATTTCCAGTTTGAAATATATCCATTTATTACTACACTCTGTCTTGTGTTTTGTACAGTCGATCATTCCATACTCGATACATTGGGCTTTTGAGATCAGTAGTAATCTTTGATGTGGAACTTTTTTAAAAGCTTTCTGAAAACCTAAGTATATAATATCTACTGGTGATCCCTCGTCTAGTCCCTTAGTGATTTCTTCCAAAAAACATAACATTTATGTTAAGCATTACCTTGCTCTTAGGAATCCTTGTTGAAATGGATTGAACAATTTATGCTTAACAAGGAAGTCCTCCGTATGATCTTTGATTAACATTTATACTAATTTCCAAATCACTGATGTTAAACTCACTGGTCTGTAATTATCCGACTTATTTCTCGAACACTTTTTAAATAACGGTATAATTTTTGATTCTTTCCGTTCAACAGGAAACACTCCCTCTTTTAATAACAATACTAGGTGATTTATTGTCCTTCACTGTCTTTATTTTCTTACCTATATTTTCTGGAGTTACAATTAACTGCCCCAAATAATCCGATTTTGCTAACTGAAATGTAGTATCTGGAACTGGTAATGAACTAATATCCTCTCTTGTAAACTCTAAACTGGGGTATCCATTTAGGTATTCCGCCAATAAAAAACCTCGTTAAATTCTATTTCCAGCACTGTCTTCTAATGGTCTAACCTTGTATCGTACGTTTTGTTTACTCCTGATGTATGCATAAGAGCTCTTGCTGTCATTGTTTTATGTTACGTGCTAATGTTTGCTTATAGCTTATTTTAGATTGTCTAATTTCATTGTTAGCTGCATTAAGTGCCTCTTTGTAATTTGTGTAGTCTTCATCCTTTCTGGTACGCTTTCACAAAGTTTGCTTGTAAGCTATTTTTGTAATAGCTTCTTATGACAATTGTTTCTTTCTATACCGTGTTCCTTGTTTATTCAACGGAACATATGTATAATTAATACTCTCAATTTCATATTTTAGAATGTTCCAAAATTCAATCGTGGTCTTATTCCTCAACATGTTGTTCCAATCTAGCTTTGATAAGTATTTTTTTCATGTCTTTATTTTTATCTTTGTGGAAGTTTCTCCTTACTTTTTTTATTTGAGCTTTCTGATTTTTCTTTGTGGTCAAAATGCTTTTGATTTTGATCACTGTTACCCGATGACTCATGCATTTTGACATCGTCTAATCTAATCTAATGCATTCTATCCCCCGGGTTGAATCTAGCACGTGTTGAGTAAGGAAATTATCGTGAATTAAAAGTAGAAACTGTTGGTCTTCTCTCCCTGTATTATCTAAAGAGTTTCACTATATGTGTCCATGGTTAAAATCTCCCATTGTGATACACTCCCCTTTACTAACTTCCTTTACAGCATTTTGGGTTTTTGTGTTATCCTCTTCGTTTATGTTTGGACTTCGGTAAACTAATCCAATATTTAATGTCGAATGTATTGTAACTTGCACCAAACAGCTTTCTTACTAATTTTATTTCGTAAGCCTGAATATAATATTTAATATAATTTTCTTCCTACTCGATTTCTCCTAAGATAGATGCTGTCAGTCCTTGTTCAGCATTTGATATGATTCGGTTATACCAATTATGTGATGGTTAATATCTTCTACCATGATGTTTAATTAGTTTTTCTTATTTACTATGCTCCTTACATTTAAACACACACATTTATATCCAGCTTCATAAATGTTTTCCGTTTTTTTATTGGTTTTTGTGTACTAGTGGCCTCTTGTCTTTTTTGAGGCAAAACTATGTAACCCCAGCGCTTTTAGTTTAAATAATGCTTGCTACAAAACAAATTATGTTTCCCATGCCAGTTTCGTCTGTTGCAGGTAATTCATCAGGAAACACTGCAGCACCGTTTAATTTATCCTTCATGTACATATCAGCAATCCCAAAAAACATCCCCACAAATCCACAAATCCAAGTTCCTCTTCCCAAAGTTGTTGAACTAACGTGTTAATTACCATCCTCCTGCAACTTCGGTATCCCTATCCTCTTCTTATTAATACCGGTAGAATCCCCGACAAAATTATTTGCTCAGCCCGTATCTGTTTAGCGCTTCTACTAACTGCCTGTATTTCCTAACTATGGCAGTTGTACCTTCCCTCTCTTCATTGTTAGTCCCTACGTATACTAAAATAGAACTTATCTTGCCTGGACCCGCACTTTTATTCACCCTCTCTGTGATAACCTCTATGTTTGTTCCTGGAAAACAAACCACGTCGACCACTTTCGTATCGCTCTGTCCGTCTTCCTGACTACAGAATCCCCCGCAAACACCATCGCTCTTCTCCTCACACAATCTGTCACTACCTTAGTGTAGCTCTTTCGTCGTATCCCTTACGTCGCATTATGTCCCGCAGTTGTGTCACCAGTTAGCATGTTGTCCATCTCCCACTCGTCCGTCAACATATCACCTTTCCCACCCGTTTCCTGGCTATATTGCGCTCCTGGTGCCTTCGCTCCCAAGCTCCCTCTCGTCTCCTCCCATCCCGTCTCCTTCGCTCCCTTCTCCTTTCCTCCTGTCACCTTCCCTCTCATCGCCTTCCGACAAATCTCCTTACATCCAGTCTCCTTCCGTCCTGTCTCATTCCGTCCTGTATCCTTATGTCCAGTCACCCTTCGTCTTGTCACTGTCACACCTTTCAGCCTCCTCCCAGGCTGAGGTGAGCTTTCCCTAACATTCTCATCACCTTCCCCACTTTGGCATCCACTGTCTCCCATCCTTAACCACTGGCACAACCCACCTCTTCCCTTCCAACCAATACCACAACGAGCTGTCTCAGCCGTTCCATATCTAGTCCCTTCATCTTCGCCCATCCCTTACACTCACAACTAAAACTATCCCCCTGAACTTCAGCCCAGGACTCCTCACCCCCAGACTTGACGAAGTCTACCCAGTTGCTACAACTCTTGCATTATAAATGCTTGGTGTCATTTACCTGCCGTTTGGACGGCGCCTTCACATAATTTACATTGTGCTAGATTCATGGTGTTCATGGTGTTTTCGCCTGCTTGAATAAGGCTGTTTTTTTTCTTCAAAATAAGACTTTATTTAACAATTATTAAATAACTTAGTTTATTTAATTTTGACAAACGTCACTAATAAGCAGGCCACGAAAATAACACGATTTTCTGGAATACTATTGCACTTTATGTTAACTAGTGATTTGTCTGTTGTTATACAGTTTCATGCACTACATCTTCAATCGGGAAACGATCAGGTTAGTATAGCTGTTACATGTATGTATGCAATTATCGACACGAATATAGCGAACGCGTTTCGTAGCGAAATTAATTTTAATGTTACAATTGTGCTACTTCTTGGCTGACTTGAATTTAGTTCTTCATATATGACCACAAGTAATGCATATTAACTTCAGACTGTTAAGCAAACACAATATATATCCTAACAACGTTCAGTAAAAAACATGATTGATCTCAAAACGCCAACATTCTATATAATGCGTTTTGTGGATAGGCACCTGATATGCAAAGCAAACAGACCAGTCTGGGCTGAGGAAAGGAAAGCAAAGAAAAATGATATCAGATATACTTTTTTAGCACATTTGAAATGCCACAGGAACATACAGGACTCCTGGTTAGAAGACCTCCTGCCCAGGTGCACTTTATGGAAGGTGCAGATTAATATGAGTACGAATGTCAAATATATCTTCGACAATTATTGTGAATGTGCCAGAAATAGTATTTTAAAAGTTCTTACTTCAAGCTCTTGATGGACTTGTTCGCTGCCAATCCAACACCCAGTTTATTGGCTGTGTCAGCGTTAAGATGACAGCCGCTCAAACTGAAAGTAAAATATCAACACTATTAATATGCTGGTGCACCATTGTGACATCACAAGCAAACATAACAATAATAAAATTGCACTAATACATGTATATATTTAGTACTTAATTGTATATTATTGAAAGTTTATTTTCATAACAGTAGCGTGTCACAAATAACTTACTGCTTAAAACTGGCAGGATACATAGAATCGTAATTGAAGTTGCTGATTGAACAATGTTTAATGAGGCACTGTTGTTTAATTCATGTTATACTAGTATTGTGAATGCGTTAAAAGTCACACGGAAGTTCTTACTCAAGGTTCTGGATGGGCATGTTCGCTGCCAAACCGATACTCAGTTGCTTGACTGTATCTGCATCTTGATCACAGCCACTCAAACTTAAAACAAAATATCAACAATATTAATATGCTGGTGCATCACTATGACACCATAACACTCGTCAAACAACCGCCAAAAAATAGCATTGCACTAATACATGTATATATAAAGCAGTTAATGTTAATATATATATATATATATATATATATATATATATATATATATATATATATATATATATATATATATATATATATATATATATATATATATATATATATATATATATATATATATATATATATATATATACTCTATGGACAACTCTCCAGTGGCGCGAGGCCAGTGGGACGCCCAGCCCTCAGATTCAAGGATGCCTGAATCGTGACATGAAGGCCTGTGACATCAGCCCCAAAGGCTGGGAAGCAGTGGCCGAAAACCGCACTGCTTGGCGTCAGACAACACACAGAGGCATTGAAAGGGCAGATGAAAAGAAACACCAGCATGTGGCGGAGAAGAGGAAACGGCGAAAACAAAAAGCACTACCACCAATGTCATCCTGTTTCGTCTGCTTTGGCTGTGGCAAGGACTCCCAGTCAAGAATCGGCCTTCACAGCCACAGTGGACGCTGCCAATTTTTTTTAATTTTACAAGTTGACAACTGGGCGCTTCAGCATCGTCTCTTCGAAACTACGCTCTGCCTATTATATGTATATATATATATATATATATATATATATATATATATATATATATATATATATATATATATATATATATATATATATATATATATATATATATATATATATATATATATATATATATATATATATATATATATATATATAGTAATTATTGCATGTTATTCCCTGGATACCTTCATACCAGCAGTGTGCTGCAAATATCATGCTGCTACAAACTGTCAGGTACATAAAACGTCAAAACAATATTAATTGTATGCATTATTTGCTGAACATAGCAAATGAAGTAAGACAATGCGGACTGGTCTTCTGGTGCCGTTCAAAGCATTATGCAATCGATCAATGCACATAGTTTAGATAGCGATGTCATGAAATGCACTAGCTATATTTGAGACAAGTTTGCCCTGCAACTAGTACAGCTTCTTAGTACACAACAACACTTTGATTGTTCAGTTTGGACACACATGTGCTATGACAGGTGCTAAATAAGACAAGAGGTGGATCGCAACGAAATACCACTTTTAAGGGAGCATGAGAGTATATTATCAAAATTAATACATTCGGCCGCTTGTATCATCAACACCTTGATGCTAGGCAGAGGAAAGGGAGATGGGAAAAGATAATAATAATAAAATTACTTCTTTGGCGCCAATATCCTCGGAAACAAAAGGTGCCAAGAAGCTATGGAGAATAGGCAATTTTGAAAAGATAGGTTTTCAGATTACGGCGAAATGAAGCTATATTTATTGCTGATTTTACGCTGTCGGGGAGTGACTTCCACAGAGTTGGTGCGGCAACAGAGAAAGCTCGAATTCCAGCGTTTTTCTTAACTCTGGGAACATAAAGTAAACCAGCACCAGACGACCGAAGCTGTCTGGGCTATCTTGTTGAGCATTGAATGTAAATGTGCAGGTTGTTTTGTTGAAAGGGCTTGATATGTAATTGTACAGATCTTAAAAATAATGCGATATCGCACAGGGAGCCAATGCAATGATTTTAGAAGCGGCACTGAGCGAGACAAACGAGGAGATCGTGTAACTACCCTAGCCAGACAATTTTGTAATATCCTTGATAGCAATATTATGAAGGAGGGAATTGCAGTAATCAAGCCTGCTGCTAACAAGAGCTGTTACAATAGTTTTAGCGACAGAAAGTGACATATACCGGCGAATACGGCGAAGATCACGGATATGATAAAAACAGCAATGACACGTTTGAGAAATATGTTGTCTAAAGTTGAAATTCTTCGCTAAGGCTGCTGATGTGATATTTTGACTCAAGATACATGTCGGGAAAAAAACATCAAGTTTACCACACTACTTTGGAGTACCAATTATGAGAAATTCAGTTGTGTCTGCGTTTAACTTTAATTTGCTGTCAATCATCCAGAGGAAGATTTCTTGGAGACAATCGCTGAGCTGATTTAGGGAGCGATTTGTATCCGAGGTAGCCAAAGAAATGTAGATATGTGTATCATTTGCGCAAAGGTGGTGATCCAAATTATGATTTTGAATAACAGAGGTGAGTGGCGTAGTGTAAAGACTTAACAGCAAAGACCCCAGAACAGAACCGTAGGGGACACTACCCGAGAAGTGGGGAATGCGGCCGAGAAACAGTTTGCTATCTTTATGGTATGGTGTCTACCAGTTAGGTATTATAAACACCAGTTCAGATCTGTGCCAGATATGCCATACCACAATGATAAGTGCTGTTACTCTTCCTTTATCAATGTTTAAGGTAACGTCATTGTATACTTTTAAGATAGCAGTTTCTGTAGAACGAAACTCTTTGTAAGCTGACTGTGACACATTAGATAAGCAACTTGAGCTGATGTGAGACCTTAGACCGCTTGCTACGACTTTCTCCAGTATTTTGAAATAAAGCTGAGATTGGAAACATGTCTTTAACTGTTTAGATCTTCTTTAGGCAGAAATGTCTTCTTAAGAAGTGGATTGACATGGGCGTGTTTGAAATCATCCGGAAACAAACCAGAACACAGTGATGCATTTATAATATCCGTTATCGGTTTGAGCAGTGTATCAAGACAATATTTCAACAGTACGGTTGGTAGTGAATCAAACTCACAGGACTTATTTGGGGAAGACATAATTATTGTATTCACTTCATCAGCTGTGACAGGTTCAAATGATACAAGGAAAGAATTTACTCGTGGAGGGGCCAGGTTTCCAGTATTTAAAGTATGATCTGGGAAAGCAGAACTGATAAGACTGATTTTGTCCTTGAAATGACTAGAGAACGAGTCACATAGAGACTTGATTGAAACATGATTAGGAAGAGATGGAGCAGGCCGCATGTGTAGAATTTGATTTATGCAGTTCTATAGCTGACTTGGACTTTCAGAGTTATTTGAGACCATATTTGTGTAATAATCCGATATAGCTTTGGCCATTTGTATGTTGCAGTAGTGACAATGTTTTGAATAACGCGACCTGTCCAAAGACGAGCGTGATTTGCGCCATACGCGCTCAAGATAACGACGACGCCTTTTAAATTTTAGAATTTCGGGAGTCATCCATGGAGCGGGTGGCTTTTGTGATACATATTTGGATCTTACAGGTGCATGTTTGTTAAGTAAATACTTGAGTACTTGATAATGCTGTGCACACAAATCGGATAGATGTCCCTTTGGTTTTATGATTAGATCGGATTTAAGGATGTCAGCCTTTAAAGCAGCGATGTTAATCTTATGAATATGTCTGTAAAATACATTGTGTTTTGATTCTAATTTAGTTCTGGAAATGTTAACATCGACAATGACTGTGTGGTGGTCTGATAAACCATCCGAAACTGTAGGTGTTTTGATATCGTAACAAGCCAGTGGCCATGTATGTGTGTAACATGTTGTTTCAAATCAAAGGATATCAGGATGTCATTAAAGGTAGTTGCTATTGCTGAAGGTATGTCCAAATGAAGATTAAAATCACCAAAAATAAAAAAGTCTGAACGAATGTTACATGCTAGTTTTTGCTCATAGCTTCTTTTAGATTGTCTGATTATTTCAGTTGAAGCTGCATAAAGAGGCACTTAATGCAGCTACAACTGAAATCAGACAATCTAAAAGAAGCTATGAGCAAAAACTAGCATGTAACATAAAAAATGACAGCAATAGTTTTTGTTGCATATGTCAGGAGTAAACAAAACGTACAAGACAAGGTTGGACCTCTAGAAGACAGTGCTGGAAATATAATATCACAGGGGTTTTTAATGGCGGAAGACCTAAATGGTTACTTCAGTTCAGTGTTTACCAAAGAAGATATTAGTTCATTACCAGTTGCTGAGGCTAAACTTCAGGAGGCTAAATCTGACTATTTTTGTCCGTTAGTTGTAACTCCAGAATTGGTAGCTAAGAAAATAAAGGCAATGAAGGATAACAAATCACCGGGAGTGGATGGGATTCCTCCAAAATTACTAATGGAAACAGTAGAACAAATCAGAATACCACTTGCAAGAGTATTCAACTTTTTCTTTAAAAGAGGGAGTTGTTCCGTTTGAATGGAAAGAAGCAAACATCATACCATTATTTAAAATGGGTTCGAGAAATAAGTCAGATAATTACAGACTACTGAGTTTAAACGTCAGTGATTTGTAAATTATTAGAAATGTTAATTAAAGACCATATGGTGGACTTCCTCGTTAAGCATAAATTATTAAAATAATCTCAACATGGATTCCTTAAAGAGAGGTCATGCTTAACAAATATGTTATGTTTTTTGGAAGAAATCACTAAGTGGATAGACGTGGAATCGCCAGTAGATATTATCTACTTAGATTTTCAGAAAGCTTTTGACAAAGTGCCACATCAAAGATTACTACCTAAATTAAAAGCCCATGGTATCGGGGATAGCATAACTGACTGGATAGAACAATGGCTGACTGACAGAAGACAACGGGTTTTAGTAGATGGAGAAGTTTCAAATTGGAACAGTTAATTATACCTCTTTATAAAGCAATAGTTAGACCTCATTTAGAATACTGTATACATGCATGGAGACCATATCGTAAGAAGGATATAGATACGCTTGAAGGCATACAAAGGAGAGCAACTAAAATTATTCCAGAACTTAGATACCTTAGTTATGAAGAACGCCTGAAAGAATGTGGTTTAACAAATCTAGAGACAAGGAGGTTAAGAGGAGATCAGATTGAAGTTTTTAAGATATTGAATGGGTATGAAAATATTGATAGAAATATGTTTTTCTCACTCAAGAAGGATAACAGAACTAGAGGACATGAGGTAAAATTAGTAAAGGATCAATGTAGATTGAACATCAGGAAGCACTCGTTCTCACATAGGACAATAAATGAATGGAACAAATTGTCTACAGATTGTGTAACTGCTAGCAGCGTGAATATGTTTAAAAACAAGGTTGACATATATCTCAGGAGGGCGGATTATAAGTAGATGAACATTGTTGGACTCTCGATAAGCCAGTGGCTTCCTTGTCCACTTGCCATCTGGGCCTTTGGCTTGGATGGCAAATCTTGTTAAATCTTGAATAGTTGCCAAATTTCCCAGTAGATCCTGGAATTATTTAAAGAAATCGGCTGTGTGTTGTGGAGGGCGATAAATGCAGACAAAATAAGCGGAGAAAGAAGACTGAAATTTCAACATAAATGTATTAAAAACTAGAGTATTCAGGGTTCGAATGTAAATTAACTTTGAACTGTTTTGATACCAAAAAGCCAACACCACCACCTCGTCTAATTGAACATGGTCGATGATGGAAGGTATAACCAGAACGAGAAATGTCAGCAATGCATGCGACTGTATGATGTGGTCTGAGCCAGGTCTCAGTTACAGCAAGAATGTCTATTGTTTTAGAAATTAATAAATCGCTAAGTGATGCTGTCTTATCCCGAATTGATCGAATGTTTGTGGTAGCCAACCGAATGTTACGCCTGACAGTAGGCCCAGGATTTAGACTTACGTCGCCCGCTAACAGTAGAATTATTGCTAATTTAAATGTAGGCGTGGAGCGGGGGGTTGGCAGTAACTTGCGATTAAAACAAAGGTTAAGACGTGGCGAGTTGTGTAAAAAGGGCAAAGAATGTTGTATTCTCGTAGGTTGGTGAAATGTTGAGATGACAGCCGACCGTTGGAGGGTAAGTGGCTTGCACAAGGCAAAATCGTCACCTCTCGAAGACACTGAACATGATAAAAATAAAAAACACACAAGAAATGGCGGCGACATTGCCTTAATGATAGTCTATTGTCATCAAATGATGAACAATTTATAAAATGATAGGAATATATCGATTCTAAAAATTACGGTTTAACATCGACAATAAAATAAACTGTAAAAACCGTTCGCGCTCAACATAGGTCAACAGGTCTCAGTTACAGCAAGAATGTATATTGTTTTAGAAATTAATAAATCGCTAATATATATATATATATATATATATATATATATATATATATATATATATATATATATATATATATATATATATATATATATATATATATATATATTATTTAACCCACTATTTGATTAAATAAGGCAACACTCGTGCATTTCTCGCAGGTGCCATTCAAACCAACTCCTTCCCATTAGGTCTTGTTTCCTGTCCGACTACATACGCCAGGAATTTGTGAAGATCTTCTAGTAATCAACCTGGACGAACGACTGCCAGTTTTTTCGAAGTTGTTTTGTTACCATCATATTTTGTAGACGTTGCTAGATGTAAAATATGTTTACATCAATTGAACAGTCACTTAGTTTTGTCCTGACAACATTACGTATTTGCATATGTACGATGACCGTCCAACAGAAGAGTAATCAAACCAGATGAGAATCATGAATCACTGGTAGTGTTGATGTATGTAGGCATCCCATGATATCTGACTTTTAGTAGTGTCGCAGACTTCCCATGTTTTACAGTGATGACGGACAGGCATTGCTTTCATGGGCAAATAAGTATGTGTGATTTATGCCTTGGGACTTGCACAGGCGATGCAGAGTCGAGAGAACAAAGTACAGTTCGCCTTCATTGAGGTCACATGATGATATACAAAGCGGGTGAATACTATGAGGAGAGGAAGTAGAACCCTTAAGACCGTCCTGGTCAAGGGACAAAGGTGAAGAAGAATGACCAGTCAACGAAATCAACAACTATATGAGGTTGTTAATTACGCAAGACGATATAGGAACTTAATCAAAACATCCGACGTATTTAGTCAGCAACGAGCTTCTGCATGTTGACGGGTTAGAGGTCCGTGTGCATCGTCTTGCATGAAAACACGCATAAGTCAGTCAGCAAAGTTTGCGCGTTTTTGTGCAAAGCGTTGCACATGGACCTCTCGCACGTTTACACGCGGAAGCTCCAGTGAATCTACAAGCCAGCCAGATGTCTTCGCTATGGTCACTCTCGTCCCTTCGAAAGGAATTTTTGTATTGTCCAACTCGGACCTTATACAGCACCTGTCACATTACATGAGCTAGCCGCCGAAGCTCAGTTTCAAGCGGTGCTTTTTTTATTAGTTGAGAGCATCGAGAGTTAGCTGCTTATGAGATAGAAGTCAGTTTAGAGAAAAGTAAAGTACTTGTCAACTGTACCAACCAGATATTTCCCGAATGCATAATGATGAATGACCAGAATCTTGGTTCCACTTTAAACAAATTTGGCATGTCAACAAACGAAATTAAAACAAGGATCGCCATGGTCATGTCTGGTATGTCAAATAATATGTAATAACATAAACATCAGCTTCCTAATCAAGCTTGCATTCTATAGAGCAGCACTTGCAATATCCATCCTCATCTACGGTTACAAGATTTGGATTCTGATAGCAAAGACAGAGAGACACGTACAGACATTTGAAATTAAATTATTCAAAATATCCCTCCGCATTTCCTACACCAAAGAAAGAAACGAATACGTGAGACAGCAAGTTGATTCCCTTGGATAAAACAACGAGCAAAAGTGGAACGACGAAAACTCTTCTGTCTTGGCCACATCATCCAACACAACAACATTTAAACATCACGCAAGGCACCTTTGAGGGCAAGAAAACTGGCTGATGGATATGCAGGAATGGAACAAGCACAGCTTACTGACCCTGCTATGCACAGTAGGTGAAAATTAAGTTGAAGAAGAAGGTTCCTTAGTCACCGATTCCAATAACGATGTGAAGTGATTATTCATGTCAGACGATATAGGAACAAAATCAAAACGTGGGATGTAAGTCAGTCAGCAACGTTATGAGCATTTTCGTACAAGGCACTGCACAATGACCTCTCGCCCGTCTACATACAGAAGCTCGTGTGCACCTATAAGCCAGCTAGATGTCTTCGTTCCGCTCATTCTTATACACTCGTGGTTCCGAGATCACGCAGCAGAGCCGGTGACTGTACATTTGTCCAAACAGCGGAGGCAGCCGTGTGGAACGCTCTGCCTTCCAGTGTTACCTGCAAATCCTTACTGGACTTATTTAAGTCAGAATACGCACATATTTACTGCTTCGTATGTGTAATTCACTGCTCAAAAAGTTTACCATAACTGTTTGATGTTTACATATATCATACTTTATTTTTTGTTTTATGCTTTTTAGCTTGATCAGCCTAGCTAATTTTCATTCGCTTAACGATGTGTACGGTTATCTTATTTTATTTATTATAACATTATGTTTATCCTAATTTATATTATGAATCGTGCCATGCATTGACGTTATGACACACGTACACATAACGGTTTGCACGAAGCAGTCTCCCAGCAGTGCACCGTGCGATCGGTGTGTCCATCCGTTGTCTACGCCGTATACAGAGCATACAGTCGTTGTCACACCCTTGTCAGATGGTTAGTCAATAAGTTACAGCTGACCTCCCGAGGTGGTGGCCGGGACAGGCCGTGGCTGGTTCTGGTGAACTTGCTATGACCGATTCTTAGCATAATCATCAATGTTCATATTCGGTGCTGATTGCAAAGACTCATACATGTTGTCTACATGCGTGTTTTACATGAAGCGAAAATCGATAACTTTCCTCAGATGTTTCTCCAAAGGTCAGACAAATGTCAGGTTTCATACATATCGGGAAGTTTCGATGTTATTCAAAAATAACGAGAGAACGTTCCAAGTCACACTGGCTCATCAGTTAGACACTAGATACATTATTCCATTTATTGTACAGCTTCTATCGTGCTGTCGTACAACACCAATATCTCTGAACAAAGGATGTTTGAGATATTGCTGGTGATAAAAATAAAAAATTACCAACACTTCGCCGAATTTCCTATGTGTAGAAAGATGTAGCAAATAAAACCGCTGTTTTTCCTCGTCAGCGTCATTGAGACTCGTAACGTCAGCCTACTATATGCCCACATTGTTCAAACTATTGTGCGCAATACTCGGTCTTTGTGTTTTATACATACTTTTACTGTACGACATGTGCGTTTGGTACACATGTGCTATGAAATGTGCTAAATAAGACAAGACGTGTATCGCAACGAAATTTCCCTTTTGATCAATTGTGTTCTTTTAATAACGTTCTCAATATACTCCTCTACAGATCCGAGTGCAGGAAACTGACAGTTTGGAATAAATGTGCGTGTTATGAGAGGTGCTAAATGAGATAACATATCATCGCAAATTTCCCTTTTAATGGAGCATGGCACTATATTATCAAAATGAGCGCATACTGCAGCCTGTATCACCAACACCTAGAGGCTAGGTGAAGGAAAGGAAGGTGATAAAAAGGTACGCACGATACGGTCCTGTTACATTTTAAAGTGGTTATTTTGTTTTTGATAACCTAAGGGTATAATATCTGGGACAGAGGCATATTGTTCAGTCACCTTT
This sequence comes from Lamellibrachia satsuma, assembly GCA_033239005.1. Classification (NCBI taxonomy): domain Eukaryota; kingdom Metazoa; phylum Annelida; class Polychaeta; order Sabellida; family Siboglinidae; genus Lamellibrachia; species Lamellibrachia satsuma. Next base: position 3,003,653 of record BSQZ01000066.1, read on the forward strand.
AGGCAGACAATGCAATATATTCAATTATATTTTCACGCGAACACACCTGTCAGAGGATCCCTTGAAATAAAGACCACCTGCACAGGTGCAAGTTATGTAAGCTGCTGATTAAAAACAATTTTAGGTGGGCTCTGCTGTCTAATTAATGTTAGACCATATTGTGAATACGTTAATAGTCACACAAAAGTTCTTACTTCAGCTGGACGGACGTGTTCGCTGCCAACCCAACTGTCAGTTGCTTGACTGTGTCAGCGCTTAAACGACAGCCGCTCAAACTGAAAGTAGAATATCAACAACGTTAATATGTTGGTGCACCATTATGGCACAACACTCGTCAAGGAAACAAAAAAATGGTATTGCACTCATTTGTGTAACTATTTAGTAGTTAATTGTATTTTATTTGGATATCTACACACCGGTAGTTTGTCACAAATAACATACTGATTCAAGCTATCAGGATACATAAAAACACGTCATTGCAACAACCAACCATGTCCCTTAATTTGAAACATTAGTTATGAGCAAGCATATTATGAGCCTGCTGTACATCTATGTTAAACAATAGCCTATTATTTATTGAATGTATCTTCGCATTAAAAACCATGTGTACTCAATTGATCATTTCATAAGAGGAAACAAGTACTAAGACAAACACCATGTACACAATCTGGAACAGGTAAAAGCGTCAAACATTAAGTGCAACGTCTCTGTGGCATAAACTACCACAGGGTTATTCAATGCCAATACAATAACCCCCAGTTGAATGACTGCTCCAATTTATGTGAAAGAGAGGAGGATGGGATGGGAAAAACACTGAAAAACAATCATATTCTCGAATCACTCCAACAATTAGTAAAGAATAATAATTTACAATAACAATTCTAGCTGAGAGTGTGTCGAGCAAAACGTTTCACTTTGACCAAATGAATATGAGAACGAGTGAAGCCGGATCTAAGCCACACGGATCTTTATATAGTGATTTGTTTCACTCTGCGCATGGGTGTAATTAGGCTAATTAAGCAATTATTCAGACCGTACTCTAGTAACCACTGTTCGCATAATAACACTACTGCACTGCAGCGTTATAAAAACACATGTTTACGAAGCTAAACTACACCTTGCCACAGTCATATCCTAATATCGCATACGCGCATATATCGTATGCTTCATTCTACACAAAGACCTTTATGCACCCATTACACACACCATTTTAGTCAAGTGTGTGCTTTTAGTAAATACCATATGTTTGTTTAAATGTTCACATACACTTTTACTAGCTACCACAAAAGCTCGAGACCTTCCAAAACAGGTGTCTACGGAATATTTTAGGGGCACTTTTTGGCCCAACATCGTCACAAAAGAAGAGCTGCTCCGCAAAAGGAACGCAACGCCCCTGGCCACACAGATCAAGAGGCGAAGATGGAGATGGCTTGGGCACGTGTGCCGAATGTCACCAGGCGTACTGCCCATGGCAGCCTTACATAGGAGAGCAGATGGTAGAAGGAGACGTGGTCGCCCGAAAGAAACATATATATGAACAGGGAAAGAGTGCGTCCTGACATTGGACACCATAACCAGACGAGCTGCACATCGACATCAGTGGCGCTCTCTTGTTTGAAGTATTTTGTGTCACCTGGCACGAAGAGGATTGAGTAAATCCGTACTGTTATTAAATGTGTGTGTGTGTGTATGTGTGTGTGTGTGTGTGTGTGTGTGTGTGTGTGTGTGTGTGTGTGTGTGTGTGTGTGTGTGTGTGTGTGTGTGTGTGTGTGTGTGTGTGTGTGTGTGTGTGTGTGTGTGTGTGTGTGTGTGTTTTATTGGTTACATATCATTTTATTGCACGAAATGGTTGTTTGGTACACATAACAGATGCATTGGAAAGAAATCCGTTTTAAGGGGCGTGGCTCCATATTATCAAAACGATCGCCATGATTTCCAAAATACATTTCTTTGCGCATACTTCCAGTTCTGATTTACACGTTTTAGTGTTTTAAATAGGAATACTTTTGGACATGGGGAAGTATGCTTTTGGACACTGGGAAAATATAAGATACAATGTCATGCGAATAGAAGATTGCATAATTTGCATAGAACATGTAATAAATAAGATAAATTGTAGACCCCAACGAAATTAGCCCTTTATGGTGGCGAGGCATCAAACCAAATAACCACCATGAATTCCAAGAAACTAATAATTTATTTATATATATATTTCCTTTTCTATTTGACAGGTTTGAAAGGCTTAGAATGATACCTTATATAATTACACTTTTAATACAATATATCAATTGTAATATGTTACTGATTTTCAAACATTAAAAGGTGAGGGTAAGGGTGTTTTGCCTATTAAAACAGTTACACATTACATTTGGCATATCTTGTTTTGAGGTTTGAAATGCTATACTATGTAAAGCATGTTTCTAAATAAATCTAAATCATATGCAAAGTTATTGTAGGAGTACCATATCTGCATAATATTCAAGATTGTCCCCTGTTGTTTAAAAAATATAAAAAGTTCAATTATTAGTTGTTATATTTGTTTAAACAATAGGGGACACTCTTAAATATTATGTTCAAGTAATAGTGAATATATATATATATATATATGGTTACAAATATATAACAAATTCACAAAACAAAACCCATTAAAATAATACATTATACCATTGATGTGACAATGTTTTGTAGTTTGTCCACCTTTTTGGAAACTCACAATGTATTTACAAAAGTGTACCGGTTGAGCGAAACACACTTCATGTGTTCAATTAAAAATTTTCCAAAATGTTGTCTGTGGTGTGTAATTTAGTCAGTCATTTATATAGCAAATTGTTGCTTAACCAGATTGCTAATTATGTTCCAGTCTTTACCATCTCCTATATATCAGCCACATAATTCAATCAATGTCTCTTTGTCACTCGTCACAATGTCACTCGTTTGTTTGCACAGCCTCCTTGACACGCACGCAAGCACGCACGCACGCACGCACGCACGCACGCACACACACACACACACACACACACACACACACACACACACACACACACACACATACGTCTTTTCGTTTCTGTCGCATTCAAATCGCGTTCAATGAAGCTGACAACTCGAATTTTACTTTGTTGATCTATGTTTTTACATGAAGCGACCGGCAGAAATGTGCCAAATATGGTGGCAGTAATTGTCCATGTCGTTCGGCAAAAATTTAATGATAATGTTATTGATTGTGTCCTTGGCTATTGAGGTATCGATTATTTGGAGCGTTCTGCAACTTGCTCACTGAGGTGTACATATATGATGCAAGTGGATTCAGAATTATTTACTTATGAAACTGCAGCATTTTTTTCATCTTCGCTTGTATGCCGAGGTGGGCCTTCGGATCGCCTTAGTCGACACAAGAGGCCTTTCAAATGACGTACGCAGTGAGGGGAAGAGTTGACTGATTACGTATGCTGTGCGTACAAAGGGAGAGTTTTTTTTATAGGCTATCGCGTGCAATTTGCAAAGTAGACAATTTGACCGGGAACGACAGCGCCGGAACAGAGGAGATCCAAAAACAGGATGAAGAAACACGGCTGCGTGGATCAAGTGGACTGTTTCCACGGTTAAGTGAACTGTTGCCCCATTTTAATAAAGCATATACAATTGTTAACACAGCGGAAACACAATACGCACGAATCACTACATCCATCTACCTATGTTTTATTACTAGTCCCCGTCGTGTCATTGATCACAATCCATTGGGCCGATACTGATATGCACTACGTGAAGATATATATTGCGGGAGTGGCAAACGAGTGGAGAGCGATAACGATGGGTTGGGGAGTGAAGACAGAGAAATGGGATCAGTGACGAGAAAAAAACGAAACTAGTATCAGTACCACCCTTACCCTGGACTTCAGGAATAAAGAAGAGAGCAACAACATCAACCCGTGTTTTATGAAGGTAAACTGATCCTGTGGACATACCACGAACGCTTGAATTCAGGTCACTGATGGTCGTCATCTACGACATTTTCGGTTCACATCTGTACTGACACCCACTAACACCCTCATACAGGACAGCTGACACCTTCTAACAACCACCCATTGGAGAGCTAACACCCTCCAACACTTTTTCCCGAGGAGTAGTTGTCTCCTACCCACACCATCCACAGGGAGAACGAATACGTGTCCGTACACAATATGCTTTATTGGCTCGTTATGGGTCATATTTCCAAACGATAGTTTGGTTTTGTTATTGGTCTGAATACGGCTTATTTTTTGTATGTCTAAAAGTGTTAGCTGCAGTGATCATTCAAGGGATAGCAATGGTAGACAAATCTGCCCCAGTAAGTTAGTTAGCCATCGATTAAAACGGGTGAAACTAATGATAATATAATACATATGAAACAATAGTTTACTTACTTTAATGAAGCGACATCACGGGCCTCCCCCGACATAACTAGAAATTCGAGGTCCGACAAGTTGGCGGCGGTGATCACACGACTGATGTCCAACTCTCCGTCGGACAGGATGCAGTGTGATACCTCGTGCCACAGCTGTGGTTGTCCGTACTCGTGCAACAGTCGCAAGACGTCAAGTACCCGCTCGTTGACCGGTTTATCTGTTCCGAAATAACCATGTATAAATGAAAGACATGATGACAAACACGTTGTAATATTTATCGTTAATATGTTCTCACTAAAAGCTGAAATATAATCTCTTATTTGCATATTATTTGTGAAGCGACATGTCGCTTGTGATCTCAATTATTTAGCTTTTAATGTATGTATTCAGGCTAATATATGTGAAACAAAATATATAGCAAATACATATATATATATATATATATATATATATATATATATATATATATAATATATATATATGTATATATATATATATATATATATATATATATATATATATATATATATATATATATATATATATATATATATATATATATATATATATATATATATATATATATATATATATATATATATATATATATATATATATATATATATATATTATATATATATATATATATATATATATATATATATATATATATATAATATATATATATATATATATATATATATATATATATATATATATATATATATATATATATATATATATATATATATATATATATATATATATATATATATATATATATATATATATATATATGATATTTATTATATATATATATATGATTTTGGGGTTGTTTTATGATCTCCTCTCTATTGTCCTCATGTTATACAATAAAAATGTACTTTACCAGTTTGTGCTTTCTTTTTGAGCTGTCTTATCCTCTCTTCTCGTTCTGAAACGTAGTTTTCATGACTGTTATTGTCACGCCCACGTCATCGCCTGTATCATATCACTATTGTGCCTCTTAGTGGTACAACCCCTCAAGTGCCATTTGGTATTAAGGGAGAAAACAGGTTTAATTATTATATATTGCAGTATACAATACCACTTAGTAAGTAGTAAGTAGATACATATGTTGACCGAATAATTATATAACTACTCGTCGATTTCAATTTTTTTAAATGGACTTTACAATTTGTTTAATTAAGTAGCACAATCATCATCATCACCACCAATATGGCTGTCGTGATTGCGTCAACCAGAGTTATTCACGCATGGTTGCTAGAACATGTGGCTAGAACATATGGCTGTCGTGATTGCGTCAACCAGAGTTATTCACGCGTGGTTGCTAGAACATGTGGCTAGAACATATGGCTGTCGTGATTGCGTCAACCAGAGTTATTCACGCATGGTTGCTAGAACATGTCGCCACATGGCGACTAGTAAAGCATAATATCACTATGCAGTGCTGTTTGCTTATACCACTATGCACGTGTTGTCAATTGTGATGAGACGAATAATATTACGTTTGTTCTTTATATAGGAAGTTTCCCCAAGAGAGACAAATATATAGACGGTTTTGGATCATATATGTGTTTGTGTAGAATTGTTGGAGGTAGTCATTCAGTTATGCATTGATGAGTACCTCACTATATGGCAGAACCCTGACGTAGATATTCACACAAATGACACACCGATTACTTTTTTCTTGGAATTTGCAGAAGGCACTACTAACTTTGCCCTTATCGTTTGCGAAACATTTATTTCTCCTCTCTTTCCGTTTGTCCATAATGTTTTCAATCCACATTATTTAGGTGACCTGTTTCGTAACTAAGGTATTTCCATGTTGGAACCAGATTAGTTGCTCTCCACTGTATGTTTGCTATGATTATGTGTGTGCGTGTGTAAAATATAGACGTGTATAATGCTTGGGACAGTCCCAAGGACATCGCGTTATTTAAGAACGCACCTTTAAGTTCTGAAAATATGCATATAAATAATTAGCAAATTTGTTTATATTTCATAAGTTTCACCAAATCAACCTCAACATTGTATTAATCTGTTGAGGTTGTACCAAGAACACGATGTCCCATCCACAATTTAATGAAATCTGCTGTGTTTTCGAAATAATCATTATATACTGTTTATCCCCATCAGTATAACCACTTAATTTTATCGATCACAATATTCAGTACACTGATCAATGCCACCCCTCTTGCGCTCGCTTTAGCTTAAGGAATATGTCTTTGATATGACGATTTGACAATTTTATTTTCTGAAAATCAAAGTAGAAAGTGTTTACTTTTGATCGCTTTTACCTAATTAGTGATTGTTTCAAGAAGGCATGAAACGTGTTACAACTGGTAACGTAATAATCGAACGGTAATGTAATAAAAACGATGAAGATGATTTTGATGACGATTATGATCAAGATGATAAATGGTAATGATGATGATGAATAGGAGGATAAATATGAAGATAATTAAGGGTTTATCTTGGTGATGATGATTATGAGGGTAGTAATTATTACGATGATGAGGACAACTACGTCATCCTCATCAGACTCATTGTCCTGCTCCTCCACCTCCTCCTCAACATTCTCATGTTCACCCTTATCATGGCTAGCCAACTTGACTTTCACTAAATATGATTCTCAGTACGATTCAGCAGCTTGTTTTCTGGGAGGATTGTGGACTGCCGTTTATGTATTCTCCTAGATAGCATACACCAATAGTAATAATTGATATGGCCAAATGATGGGTTCGAATTATTCAGGATAACAGGGAAGACGAAAAGGAAGGGATAATTTAGAAGAAAAAAAACGTTCATCTTAAATGTAAGGTATCATTGAAAAAAATAACTAGCTGATCGTCTCAAACAAATTAAGGTGTCACATCTTAACATTAAGAGGTCTTCCAAGAAAATGAAGAGAACATTTAAAAAATGGAAGGCGTTATTACATCATCTCAACAAACTAAGATAACACAGTATATAAGTAAGGGTCATATCAAAATACAATTATAACAAGTCATCAAAATGCAAACTTAAGATATTTTTTCAAAACAAACAACTACGAGATCGTATCATAAAGAAAACGGTAAGGTTTGATTGACATAAAACAATAATGAGCTGATCATTACGATAAGTTAATGGATCTTCTCAAAACAGTCATGTAATAAAATAAATTAATATTCTGGAAAAGAAAAGTATAATTTCAAAAAGTGTAATGGATCATTAAAACCGATGTAGCTGATTGTCTGAAAAATATGGGTTCTTCTTCTTCTTCGAAAAAGTTAAGCGAAAGTGGTCTTTAGTAATATATTAGCTGAACGTCTCAATGAATTAAGGGATCATATTAAAACATTACAAGGTCACCTCATACATTAAAAGGATCGTAAATATTCATAAAAAAAAATTAGATCATTGTCTCAATAAATTAGGAGATCATCTTTGAAACATCAATGGTCATCTCATAAAATAAAGCAGTTTTCTCAAACAAGCTAAGGAATAATTTTTAAAAAGTGTACATTATAAAGAACTGGCTGTTCGTCTCAAAGCATTCAGGGTTAATCTCAAAACATTAAGGGCTATTCCTATAAAATAAAAGGGTCTTGTAAAAGAAGTTAAGTTGTCATTTCAAAATAAATGTAAATGTTCATTAAAATACTAACTGTTCGTCTCAACAAATTAAAATATAACCTTAAACCATTAACGGCCCATGTCATAAAAGGTGCCTATTCAAAAAGGTTAATGGATATGTTCAAAAGTAGACGTGTTGATTAAAAATAACTGGTTGATTGTTTCAACACATTAAGGAATCATCTCAAAAAATTAAGTGGTAATCTCATCAAATAAAGGGGTTTCTTTAAAAAGGTAAGGGGTCATTTCAAAAAAGTAAATAATCATTAGAAAGAACAAGCGTCATATGACGGAATTGTGGAAAACTAATTGTAGTGATAAGCAAAAACTTATTCGTAGGTTTATCGACAACAATGGGGTGACCCATGAAATACGGTTGCTGTGTGTTCAACCAGCTTATCCTAATAAACCACTGGTGTTATATTGTTCATTGTAGTTGCAAATGGTTAGTTTGTATTAATTTTTTAGGTGCACAACCCCAAAACATTGCCTTTTGTTTAGGGATAATCCAATAAAATATAAAATTAAGGGGTATATTTAAAGTTTATGACATTACGATGTAATCCTCTAATCTAAAGGGTGTCCATCAATTAAACAACGATCATGTCAAATAAAATAAAATAAGAGGCTGATATGTACATGACCCTCTTATTATATTTTAGATGATTATTTAATGTTTTGATAACCTTGTACGTTTATATTTTGATATAACTTATTATATATTGAGATAACCTAGTAATTATATGAGATGTTTTGTTCACATTTTCAGATGATGGACTAGTTTCTTCGTTTAATTGATTTTATATAACCTCCAACATTCTAGATGTGACCCCATAATGTGTAAGATGACCCTTTAAGTCTGTGTTTGCTATGAATTCTTACATGTTTACATGTCCCTTAATTATATGAAGTGGCCGCTTCATTTCACAACATGCCACCTTATTTATTTGAAACCATCAGCTAGATAAATGCCTAACATTTAATGGTCCCTGTTTTTTTATGATCCTTTACTTAGTCTGGGAAGACCCTGTTATTTTATAAAATGATCCCTTAATTTATTCAGACAATTACCTGATTCATTTGTAATAACTAGTTAGTTACACTTTTTAATATGATCCCTTAACTTTTTTGAGAAGACAACCTTAATTTTTCAGAAGATCCCTTAATTTGTCAAGATGATCAGCCAGTTAACTTGTTATAAACTCTAACATATTTTGTGACGATCCTTTAACGTTTTAGAGAAGACTAATTAATTTTATGGTATGTACTCTTACTTTACTAAACTTTTTTGGAGACGACCACTTGATTTTATGAGATGACGCCATAATGTTTTGATATGCTCAGCTAACCCATTATTAAATTACCCGTTAATTACTCCTTTTTAAATGATCCTTTACATTTGTATTGATAAAATCCCTTAGTCATGTTTTAACAACTTTAGGGGCCTGTGGCGATATAGATGTGCAACGTTGTTATGTAATACATTGCGGCAGTTTGGCAGGTAATATAAAAATGACAGCAAGAGTTTCTATGCTTATGTATAGAGTACACAGAAAGTTCGAGATCAGGTCGGACCAGTGGAAAACAACAGGGGAAACATAATTTCAGACGGGTTTCAAATGACAGAGGTCCTGTATGAATATTTCAGTGTTTACCACAGACGATATCAGCTCACTTTCTGTTCCATTGACTAAATTTGAGGGCAATAAATCAGAACATTTATGGCAGTTATTTGTAACTCTAGAAATTATAGCAAAGACACTTAAGAAGATGAAAGATAATAAATCACCTGGAGTTGATGGGATACCACCAACAATATTTCACTAAAAGAAGGACTAGTTCCTTCAGAATGGAAAGAGGCAAACATTACGCCGATATTTAAGAAGGGATCGAGGAAAAAGCCAGATACTTACACACCAGTTAGTTTAACATTAGTTGTATGTAAATTACTAAGATACATTAATTAGAAACCACATTGTGAAATTCCTTGTAAAACATAAATTAATAAATACATCTCAACATGGATTCCTAAAAGCAAGGTAATGTCTAACCAATCTCATGTTGTTTTTAAGAAATTACAAAGTGGGTAGATGACGGGTCACCAGTGTATGTTGTCTACTTAGATTTTCAGAAACCTTTCGACAAAGTGCCACATCAAAGATTGTTACTTAGACTAAAAGCCCATAGTATATACTTTACCGGTCGATTATTACATTTCCCGGTCGATTTATTACATTACCGGCCGAATATTAAATTACTGGTCGATTATTATGTTACCGGTCGATGTATTCCATTACCGGTCGATGAGTGCATTACTGGTTGTAACAAACGAGTTAATGTTAGAAACTGACTGTTGAAATTGACTGATTTAATCACCATCGCCTTCACCGATCTAACAAAGGCATTTTGGTTAGCAGAAAATTATTGTTTGCACTTTTCCAGAATAGTGTATATCCCTCACAGATGCTGTGTATAATATCTTAATTTTATGAAGACATGCATGACACAATGCAGAATGATGGACCATCATCAAATCCCTTAATAATTCGCAATGTTGTGAAACAGGGTTGCGTCCCTGCAAGAACCTTGTTTAGGATATTATTTTCCCTGCTGCTTTCCCGTCCATTCGGCGCATCCTCTTTCGATGCGTACCTATGTAAAAGGACTGGTAGCAATACGTTCAACCAAGGTACGGCAGGTACTGATTAGGGAGATGCTCTTCGGTCGGGTGTTGCACGCTGACATCACACTTTGAAGGTGTGGCAGAACAGCACGCTTACCGAAAACACTAAGTTTCGAGTATATCAGGCTTATGCCATAAGATCCCTCCTGTACGATAGCAAAGCGTGGACAACTAATGCCAAGCAGGAGTTTCATATCCGATGGTTTCATATCCGATGTCTGAGAACCTTACATGGGATCACCTGGCAGGAGCACACACCAAACAAGGATGTTCTCGAGCATGCATTTTGCCCACTCTAACTCACTGACATCTGTATTGGCAATGTGTGCCGCACGGATGATGGATGTTATCCAAAGGACGTGCCCTATTGTTTCACTGTGGTGCTAGGCATGCCCGCCGCCCAGTTATGCGGTTCATGGGTGCTTGCAAGCGATAAATAATATATGCGCAGATCGATATCGTGTCACGGGAATTTGCATCTACTATCGGAGACGGTCGATGTAATTTTCTGGCTTAACATAAGTATCGGGAAAAAAACAATGAAATTTACCTCGCTGCTTTTGTGCATCAATAATACGCAACTATGTTTTATTTGCATTAGACTTTAATTTGCTCAGTCGTCTTTGGACTATGTCATGGAGACAATCGTTGCGTTGGCTTAAGGAGCAATTTGTATATGGGGTAGCCAAGGAAATATAACTATGTGTATTATCAAGACCTCGCGACCAGCCAGCGGCGAGGTCACCAGGGCTGGATGTTCCTTATTCCTTCTGTATTGAAATATGTCGCTTAACAGAATCACGTCCGCTGCATAGTATAAACAAACAAAATCCACTGAAGGGCGAAATAACGGGTTCCTGGAAAACTGGCTTTGTCAGAAGTATGACATGAAAAGTCATATGCAGAACGATGTGATGCTAATTCAAAGTAAGATTAACATTTTAAATTAGGTTGAAATCGCAAGGTAAGGTTGGTAAAAGGTAAAAGTGGTTTCCGCAGCACATGCTTTGTGAGCCACGTCAATGACTAATCAAATAAAAGCTTCCCTGCAAACCGCGATAAACGGCGTACTACTTTTATTGCAGACTGCTTTATCTTCAACAATATTAAGAAAATCCATATTTAACAATATTTTATTAGATCACAATCCAAGGCAAAGGTCCATATGCCAGTGGACAAGGAAGCCACTGGCTCATCGAGAGTCCAACATTTAAAATATATGTGTAATCCGCCCTCCTGAGATATGTGTCAATCTTGCTTTTACACATATTCACGCTAGATAATTTGATCCATTCATTGATTTTACTAAGGATTTCGTTAGATTTAAGTGTTTTCTACTGTGAAATCATGGAAAGCTTATTAATGTATATACACACACATCTATATATAAAGCTATTCATATATATATATATATATATATATATATATATATATATATATATATATATATATATATATATATATATATATATATATATATATATATATATATATATATATATATATATGAGGATCCATGTAGTCATTGTTTATGCTGCTAATTGGGTGTTGCTAAATTCAACATATTGCTGTATGTTGTATATGTAGCTTCTAAACCATTTTAATTATATATGAGTTATGCCATATTGTTCAAGCTTACTGATAAGGATTGCATGGTCAATAGTGTGAAATGCGTTTGCATGTATATATATATATATATATATATATATATATATATATATATATATATATATATATAAATATATATATATATATATATATATATATATATATATATATATATATATATATATATATATATATATATATGAGGGATCCATGTAGTCATTGTTTATGCTGCTAATTGGGTGTTGCTAAATTCAACATATTGCTGTATGTTGTATATGTAGCTTCTAAACCATTTTAATTATATATGAGTTATGCCATATTGTTCAAGCTTACTGATAAGGATTGCATGGTCAATAGTGTGAAATGCGTTTGCATGTATATATATATATATATATATATATATATATATATATATATATATATATATATATATATATATATATATATATATATATATATATATATATATATATATATATATATATATATATATATATATATATATATATATATATATATCACTATACGTAGTCTATTTTTATCCAGATCTAAATAAACTCGATATATCAGTTCAGTTAATGCTAATACAGTTGATTATTCAGCTCTATATCCATATTGCTTTGCATGCAGAAGCGTAGTTATTGTAAAATGCTGATATATTTTAGTATAATCTGGTTTTTTTTCAAACACTTTCGATATTGAAAGCAACAATGATATAGATCTATAATTGTTGAAATCATGTTTATCGTCCTTGGAAATAGGAATAATCTTTGCAAAATTTAGTTTCATTAGGAAATGTACCAGTTGTCAGATTGACTATGTAAGTAAGGGGCTGAACAAAGGCGTCTACAAAAGCTTTCACAACATTTGCGAAATACATTCATATGAAGGAGTATTCTTTTGCCTTAAATATTTGTTTTGGTTTTGGTTTGTTCTTCCTCAATCAGTGTAAATGTTAACACACCCTATATTTTGTTCTTGTTTTTGTAGGATCTGAATTCAAGTTTCCCATCAATATATAATTTGTTGGTGAGTTTGGGGCCAACATTTATATAAAAAAGTTATTGCATTTCTTTGCAATGTCTTTTTTATCTTGTATCATTGACATTGGAATGAGCTGGACATTTGTTTTGTATTTTCGATTTGCTCATTATATCGGCAATAACTTCCCATTGTTTTCATTGTCGTTTCTACATTTATTAAATTTTAAATTGTAATAGTCTGGTTTGGCTTTTAGTTTCAAGTATCGTACGTATTTCACCTTGTCTTTAAGTTCCGCTTTTTTGCAGCATATGCGTTTTTGTCAGGATTCTACTGACTACACTATGAAGTTCATCTCTCTTTTTTAACTTCTGTAATGAGACCTTTTACATTCTCGTGTTTATATTTATTGAATAAAAATGATGGAAAGTGCCTCTTAATTACGTCCGCCAATTTGGTAAAAAAAAGTATGCTGTTACAGCGTGGTCAAAAACGTGGGCTCAGTTTATATGTTCAAGTCTACCAAGGAATCAATTTAGTTTGTTCCCTGTAAATGATCTTGTGGAAAGTGTTTCTATTTGATTAAATGTTTTATTAATATTAACATTTAGGGCAGTATATATGGACATACTATCAGATATTTGTTTAGCTAGTATACCAATTTCTTATATTGTGAGTGGGTTTGGAGGTTTACAATACATGATGTCTACGAGTGTTTCGTTTTGCATTTCGTATTGACATTCTCGGCGTTAAATTTATTATAGGAATAAAATCCTATTCAGCTAACGAATCATACAATTCTTGAAATGTATTATCGAGTTCAGCTTTAATATATAATTTTTTTTAAAAACACAACATTTTTAGACGGTCAACTTATGTTCCGAACCACGGGACTGAATTCTTTCAAACTGAATCAATTGAGGCATGGCTATTATAATTTGAAGTTGGTATATAGATGTTAAAGATCGTGTTTTTGTCTTAATCATCAATGATGTCCATAGACAACCCTTCCCATGTTGAGTAGGTAGTATGCAGTTTGTAATCAATTAAAGATATATTGTTTGATATATAAATCACTAGCCGTCCTTTCCTTTAACGTTCATCAGAGTATGATTGGGTTAACATAGCATAACTTTTTATTTCAGTTGTTTTGTAGAGACTGCAAACAGTTACAAACAAATGTACAGTTGGTGTGTTGCTACATTAAGAGGACAGTGGAGAATAAGGATTCTAATTTACAAAATGTCTTTTCCTTCCATCTCTACAACAGTGTATCCAATGTTTAAATAACATAATCTAAAAGTTGTGACCCTAACGTGATGTATACGTGTATACTTTATATACAATTGTCGGAGACACCGAAGTGAGAAAACAGAAAAAAAACAATTTAGTTCATCCACATGTTAGCTCGATCTCGACACGGCTGATCGCACTCGGCCAAACCAGTTTTGACAATCGCGTTACGCCTGAACGCACGCTCCTGCGTTGTCTGGCGGGTCACGATAGACGGCACACAATACAACAAGATAAGCTACCGGGATGGCTGAGCTTCTGCAGACGGATCTATCGCGGAGCGATTAATCGGCTAAGATACGCAAAATAAATATTGCTTCACACGTGACGGGGGAGGGCAGTGTTCGGGAAACAGTACATAACTTTTCCAAGAACATGGTTGGAGCTCTCGACAAATTCTGCGAACTCGATTCTCAACTCTTGTCGTTGTTGGAAGCTGCAGAAGTGAACGATGAACCTGTGAGTGAGGACATTGAGATGTGTGAGACCTACATTACTAGGACAGAAAGTGTTATTTTCGAAGCAGACCGCTAGCTTGAAAGTCAACCTGCTCCTCCATCACCTGCTGAGCCGCCAGCAGTCGCCATGTCGAGCAATTGAAAGGGGTACAAGATCTGTTTTCGCTCAATGACATACGAACATTGACGGATGTGGTTTCAGCAGCTGGAGTACTTCTTCACTGTGCAAGATATCACGTCGCAAATCAAAAAGGTTAGCTGCACTTACTACCATGCTGTCGGAAGAAGAGGCTTTGTGATCCGAGATCTGACGATGATGGGGTAGGGGGAGGAGAACGTTTTCGACGCGGTAAGTTCATTGAACGTTATGAACTAACCGTCCATCAGAGACTGACGTGTGCAATGACCATGGACAAGAAACCGTCTCACTGGATGGCTCGATTCCGGCAAGTCGGCGGTTGCTGGGACCGAGAAGATATTGAACACTTCGCTCTTCCCCGCCGCCTGCCGCCATCGCTGTGTACGAGCCTTGAGCTTCCTCCACCGCAACTATCTATGGAAGAGCTCCTGCGAAAGGCCGACTCGTTGTATGTTACGCTAGCCCCCCCCCCGCAGGACGATAGCCACCATTACAGAAGTGTCTGCCGAGCTAGCATCTGCCCGTGGTACTGTTCGAATCTAAAAAGGGTCGACAAACTGTGTCGAGAAACGCCATAGTCAGTCGTATCTGGCTCACCTAAAGAACAAACAAAACGACTCATCTTCACGGCTGATTATTAGGTAGACTACGGTTCAGCGGTTTCCATTCTGCTGCCAACACCGGATGAAAAATGCCATCCCAGACCTACTGAACATATATTGTCTTCTGCAAACGGGCAACGCCTCCGAACATTTGGTCGACGCAGGGTTACTTTTAGATTCATGGACAGAATGCTCTCGTGACATGATTGTGGCATACGTGGTCCATTCCATTTTGGGAATGGATTTTTTCCAAGATGGTGGAGGAAAACGCATCTGGATTGACCCATTTAAACGGGGTCGCTCAATGTTCAAACCAGATTTAATTGAGTGTGCTGGCTGCAGGATCTTTGGACAACAAAGAAAGTGCTGGTTTGTGTTGATAAAGTCTAACCTTCACTAGAACCGAAAGTACACGGGTCCCTTTCGGGATATGCGCAGTTGGGGCAACTATATTCGAATACATTTCGAACACAGAAACGCCAATGTGTCGGTGGATATATTACGTCCGTTTTATGATAACGAGACGGCCACCTATTGTCAGACAGGTAACTGTGCAGACACGACGAACAATCGTCACATGACAAATTGGGAGAAAACTAACAAAAGAACCCGAGGCTGAAGTGTTGGATAGTCGGTCTAGGCTGATAAGCATAGTGCATGAACCAAACCGATTCGGGTTCGGGTTTGTAAATTGATTATCAAGAACGTTAAGTTGGTAACTAGGGCGGGATCAACTGTAAATACTGCAGTGACAAAAAAATGTACAATTGATGTGTCGTTACAATAAGAGGAAAGTGGAGAATAATGATTGCAATTGACAACATGTCCTGTCCTTTCAACTCTACAATAGTGTCTTCAATTTGTAAATAACAGAAGCTACAATACTACATATGAGCTATTTCCTAGTCTTTCTTCTTAAATGAATATTACATTTATAAATACATCTGATTCACCCAAAGTGTGTACTAGAATATTTAGTTCTTCAAATTTAGAGTTTAATTAGTATACATTTAGGCTTAGAAATGTTAATTTATTTCTATGTTTAGCCACATAGCCTTACATGTCTGAGAAAGAATCTGAGAAAGTTAGTAGGTATCATTAAGTTGAGTTGTTTACTTACCTTCCGTTTCAGTCAATCGGGAATCGTGGCCTGAAACAAAGATGATTTTGTATCAGTGTCAATCAAATGTACATGAACATGATATAGTGGTTTCAACTGTTTTAAAAATAATAATACATTTCGCTACAACCTGACTATTAACAAACTGATGCAATTGCATCACATATTTTCTGTGATGCTTTATTGCAAGGTGTTGTTACCATGGTAGATACAGCCCATAACTATGATGATTTTTTTTACTGGTAAATTGTTCAAAAAAGGTATTGATACGTCATTAAACCAACGGCTATTACATATGAGTCTTCGTTGTTACTAAACAAAATTCCATGTTGTCAAAATACATGCTATTATAGTTATTTCAAAACAAATAATGCATTCCATTGGGATGGGACGGCCATTCTTAAATCCTGTATTAACTAGAGATTGGCATGATGTGATTGATTCGCAACTATTCACACAGACGCCAACTAGAAAATTAGCACCAGTAATGTCTTTGAACTAGGTTACAATTGAGTAATTTCTTCAGAAAGTAATGTAAATCATACCACTTTTACTCATGTACTACCACAAAAGTTACAAAATGGACAGTAGTTTCCAGCGATATTACAAGTAGTGAACATACATGCATCTGGTGGTGCATCTGGTGTTGATGGTAGTGTATCTGATTGGTCCTGAAACACAAATGTAGGGAATAATAGCTGTCCAGACTGAAGCATTCCAACTGTTTGGAGACATACTGTTACGCAATATTTGACAATAATTGACTGTTTTAGTCATTCCAATAGTCCGCTTCAGGTATCCAAGCTGACTTCCAACAACACCAAAACCAAGAAAAAGTATTGCTTGAATCGCATACAAATACAAATTGCTTTAAGGAAAGAGGAATGTTAATAAGTGATGTGGTTAATTTTACTAAGATAGTTATTGTTAGCTAGAAGTAGACACATCACTTTGTACAAAGCAAAAAAATGTGGAATTCCGCATTGCACTGTTGGACATATCGATGTAATCATGCTGCAAAGGTTTGTCGCACAATAAAACAAACTATCAATTATATATGGAGTATAAGTACAATTACTTAGGTTCATCTATGACACTTTGTCTAGCACCAGTTGGCAATGTCAAATACATGTATATGCATATTGCCTACTTCAGGAAATGAGAGATCAAACTAAAACTAATTCATTCAAAGCTAACGAGTTGTTCTCACACTTTTCCTCAAGTCAGTCTCGCCTCCATATCGTTACGAGTTTCCTCCAACATACATATAAATTACGAGGGCACCACCAAATGTTGAAAGTATATAACAATCAATTACAAGAAAAAACAATTAATACTGTTAATTGTGTGTGTGTGTGTGTGTGTGTGTGTGTGTGAAAAAACAATTAATACTGTTGATTGTGTGTGTGCGCGCGCGTGCGTATGTGTGGTATTGTGGTACACCATTAAAATTGCCAAGCGAGTATGCTGCATTGTGGTACACCATTAGTATTGTTAAGTGTATGCGCGCGTATGTACGCGTATGTGTGTGCGTGGTATTGCTGGTTTTTCAACACAATATGAGAAATACACTAATTAATACCCTGAATATCAGATTATTTAAATATATATTATTTTTTTCAGTTACTATGTAATACCTTTGTCCGTTGTCTAGGACAGGGAAAGCGAGACAACAGCTTCTTCTTCTCGGGAAATTCCATGACAACTGTGTACGTCTCAAACACCAAACGAGGAAAGTTTGTGTTGAAGTAGGTGAAGGGATCAGTTCCCAATTCATATCTGACCGTCTCAGGCCTGCAGCAACAAACAGGTTTATGTAACACATTAATATAATAGGTAATTCATTATATGGTCACACTGTTTATGTATTGTTCAATGATGTTGATAACATTACATTATTTATGTGCATTCTGTCATTTAATGCAACAGTATGGTCAAAGACAATAGTAGCAGTAAGCAAATAGAAAACAAATGTACAAGTAAAACTATAATTTATAATGTATTTTAACTAATCGAAATTGCACAGCATTTATCAGTATGGTGAGTGTTCAGTAACTTTTTTGTGGACTATGTTTACTGCCAATGTGTTTTAGCCAAAAAACAAATATTCAACAATGAGAGGTGAAGTCACATGTAAGCTATTTATGTAACACGTGTCATATTTAATTTTAATATATCCTGTTGTTAGAAAGGGTAAGAACGAACGGCATATAGTATTTCACTGTGTATTCTTGTTGCTAGCTTTATCGAGATTTCACTTAGCAATGGGACACATCAGGATAGAGCAGAACACACAATTGTTAGCCGTAGTTTCAAGTAAGCTAATTAATTTAGCAAATATTTCTGGATAAATGGTAAATGTAATGTGAGTACATGGAAAATGGAATCAAACATAATGTTATGAAAATGAAGACATAACTGCCATAAAAAAATTATGATTTACATGATGGTATTTTCGTCAGAGAATAACAACAAAAGCAACTTACTGATCGCTGTAGTGATTTCGGATATTTCTCATGGTGCGAATGAGCTTGCAAATGGATGTTGTATAGTCTGATGTGTAGCGTTTCTTGAAGTGTTTGCCTTCAGCTCTATACAGGGGCACAACACTGAGACTTTCCTGTAAGAAATGTACAACAATTGTTCTCAACCTTTATTGCTAACACAATGAAAATGTTAATAAACCAACTTGAAATTGTAAATTACTGAAATGATCAATACAATCTGACAACAATACGTTTACTGTATATTATTTACAGTTCGTAATGGTGTATCAAAATAATTGAATATATATATATATATATATATATATATATATATATATATATATATATATATATATATATATATATATATATATATATATATATATATATATATATATATATATATATATATATATATATATATATATATATATATATATATATATGTGTATATATATATATATATATATATATATATATATATATATATATATATATATATATATATATATATATATATATATATATATATATATATATTCAACAATGTATTTTGATACACCAATTTAAAATCCTGCAGTTAGATATTTTTACCGAAAACGTTTTCGTTAAAAAGGATATAACAGCATATTTTATATGTTGGTATACATCGAATCATACTTTTTTGGCGTACTCGATAGGTGGCAGGCTTTGTTTGGCTCATTAGAGCATTATAGGTTAACTCTCTATGATTTGCAGTTCGTAAATTAAATTGGTGCATCAAAATACATTGTAATAATATATATATATATATATATATATATATATATATATATATATATATATATATATATATATATATATATATATATATATATATATGTGTATGTGTGTGTGTGCGTGTGTGTATTTTGATACAACAAGGAACATAAATAGCAAGCATATTATTGTAAAAATCAGTTAAAGCCGAAATAATTCAGCCTAACTAAATATATGTTAGGTAACGTAAATACAAAGCTATGAGAAAATACTTAGCAAAGCTAGGTTGGAATAACATGCTGACGAATAGGACCGCAACTGAATGTTGGAACATTCTAAAATATGAGATTGAGAGTATGGTGGATCAACGTGTTCTCTTGAAAAACAATGAAAGCGGTGTAGAAAGACTTAAACGGTTACTTCAGTTGAGTGTTTACCAAATATTATATTAGCTTATTACCTGTTCTCGATGCTAAATTTCAAGAGGCTAATTCAGACTATTTAGGGCAGTAAAAGGTAACTCCAGAATTGGTAGCTAAGAACATAAAGGCAATGAAGTAAATCACCCGGAGTGGGTGGAGTTACTCATGGAAACTGTAGAACAAATTGCAATATGTCATAAAAACAGGATGTCGTTCCTGGTGAATGAAAACAAGAAAACAGCATATCTTTATTTAAAAAAGGTTCGATAAATAAGTCAGATAATAATAAACCAAAGTGAATTTAACATCAGCAATTTATACATTATTAGAAAGATTAGTTAAAAACCACATGGAGGACTTCCTTGAATAAATTAGTATATTAATCTCAACATGGGTTCCTAAATGCGAGGTTTATGTTATGGGTTTTGTAAGAAATGACTCAGTGGATAGACAAAGGATCACAAGTAGATATGATCTACTTATATTTTCATAAAGCTTTTGACAAAATGCCAAACCAGAGATAACTAATTAATTTAAAAGCCATGGTTTCGGGGATGGCATAATTAACTCGATAGAACAATGGCTGACTGAAAATGTATTGTAGTAGAAGGAGAAGTTTCAAACTGAAAATAAGTTTTGAGGGGGTACCAAAAGGGTCAGCATTAAGTCCTTTATATATATATATATATATATATATATATATATATATATATATATATATATATATATATATATATATATATATATATATATATATATATATATATATATTAAGTCCTTTATATATATATATATATATATATATATATATATATATATATATAATATATATATATATATATATATATATATATATATATATATATATATATATATATATATATATATATATATATATATATCAATAACTTGGACGATAATATAAACCCAATGTACAAGTGCTTAGAAAGATTAACAATGATGGCGTGAAAAAACATTTACAAAATGATCTAGAACAATTAATTAAATGGTCTGAAAAATGCCAGATGTTATTAAATCTTGGGAAACGTAAATGCCTACATAAAGGACACGACATTTTTTATGTAAACTATTACGGGAAATACTGTTCTAGATTCAATTGTAAAAGGAAGACGTAGAAGTAAAAATAAGTGCAGATACGAAAGTTTCAGAGCAGTGTGGTATTGCAACTTCAAAGGATAATCAAATTCTTGGTTTGATTAAGACAAATATTACAAGGGAAAAAAAGCTAAGTTTACCTTTGTATAAAGCAATAGTTAGACCACATTTAGAAAACTTTATACAAATATGGAGACCATATGGTAAAGAGGATAGATATATGCTTGAATAAGAGTGCAACTATAATGATTCCAGAACTGAGAAACCTAAGTTATGAAGAACGCCTGATATAATGTGGCTTAACAAACCTAGAGACAAGGAGGTTAATAGGATACCAAATTGACGTGTTTGTATATGCGTTTGCAATATGTGTTCTCACTCAAAGATAGATAGTAGAACTAGTTGACATGAGGTAACATTAGTAAATGATCAGTGTAGGTTGGATATCAGGAAGTACTCTTTCTCACAGAGACAATAAAAGAACTGAACAAATTATCGACATATTGTGTAACTGCTAGCAGTGTGAATATGTTTAAAAACAAGGTTGACACCTATCTCAGGAGGGCGAGTTACACATTGATGAAAAATGTTGGACTCTATATAAGTCACTGGCTTCTTTTCCACTTACCGTCTGGGTTTTTGCCATATATGGTAATATTGTTAAATTTAAGTGAATGAAGTGCTCATAAATATAGACATATTGGTTCTTACCCAATTTCTTGCATTTGGAAACACACGAATCTTCGTATTCTCCAGTTCCTTAGCAAAGCGACTGCTTTTGTATAGCTCTGTATGACTAAAATAAATCAAACATAGAAAGTAATGCATCTCTTTGATGGAATCAATTATTCCGTCAAGACATAAAACTAATATTTGACTTGCATTTACATTTCAACAACTCAAACCTCAAGCTGTTGCTCGCCATTCTCAGACTTTGAGTTTTTACCCCATCAATAAGATGTATTGTCGTTTTTCTGATACCATGAAAGAATGGCCAGACATCGTTTTGTTGCAATGAAAATCTAAGTAGATAATATCCACGTAGTGATTTCTTCCAAAATAAAGACAACATATTAGTTAAGCACAATCTTGCATTTAGGAATCAATGTTGATATGGATTTAATAATTTAAGCCTAACAAGGAAGTTATTTATGGTCTTTAATTGGCCTTTCTAATCATTGACAAATCACCTTTGTTAAACTCACAGGTCTTTAATTATCTGCCTAATTTTGCGGACCATTTTTAAATAGTGATTTGATATTTGTCTCTTTCCATTCAAAAGGAATAATTCTTATATTAATAATCCGAACACTCTTGCAAGTGGTAACAATAATTTGTTCAACTGTTTACATTGTAAGTTTGTGCAGATTTCCATCCATTATATGTGATTTATTATTATTCATTGCCTTTATTTTCTTAGCTACCATTTCTGGAGTTACATTTAACTGTCCTAGATAGTCCGAATTAATTCCTGAAATTTAGCATCTGGAACTGGTAATGATTCAATATCCTGTCTGGTAAATAGTTCATATCTTCCGCCATTAAAAATCTTGTGCAGTTATATTCCCAAAACAGTATTCTAGTGATTCACCCTTTTTTCATATGTTTTATTTATACCTGATGTATGCATGCAAACCCTTGTTGCATTTTGTTTTATATAATACACGCTACGTTTTTCCTCGTTGTAATGTGTGTAGTCTTCTTCCTTTCTGATTTGCCTATAAACACTCCTCGCAGTTTACTGTACATTATTTTCTAATATAATATTTTGACAAGTGTTAAATAATTACCGTATTCGACCAAATAAAGAGTACGCCTGACAAAACAATTAGGCCATGAAAAAAGTCAAGGAATCTGTCCTTATAAGCGTACACCAATCTATAATGTAGCCGTTTAACACTAGTGGTATCATTTGTTGACTAGTGTAAAACTGACAATGATAATGGGATACTGTTGTTATTCCAAACTAGTAAAATTACAATGATTATGGATCCTGCTAATTAAAAAGGGGTGTACGCTAATTTGGGCATGTACGGTTAATAGGTCGAATACAGTAAGATACGTTTCTTTGTTGTTGTTAGTGATAAAACAGATGTTAACAGTTAAGTTGCTCACTGTTTTTTAACGTTGCAAGCTGTGTTATATATGCAGAGTATTTTGGAAGCTTCCCAGGTGTAGTTCATCTTGCTCAAAGCGAATCACCAGGGGATTGCTATATTGACGTATGCTAAATGAACATTCAATCCAGCTGGCCTCCGTATCACCTCTTTCCAGCACAAGACTTTGACGATACAACTAATCCAGAACTGTACCAGCTGGCCAGGATTAAAAAAAATGCATACAGGCTACGCACAAGTCTAGAATTTGTGTGCGTAAATAATCACTCACAACAGCACCAATAGTTTCATGATAGGTGTTCACATGCATAGTGTACTGTCTGGTGTCGGTACTGTCACGCCAGGGGCAATCATCAGGATGATCTGACTCCATCCAGTTCTGGAATTCCGTCACCACAATCTGCCAGTGTCCATCACCCTTGTGATGGACACTGGCTGCCCACAAACCGACTAAAATAATTTATCATCGATAGGCCAAACCAATGCTATTGGAAATCAGTCAAATTCTAAACAAAAACGCGACATCTGTTTTCGGGATGAAGATAAGTTAATTGTTTTAAATGCTTGAATATTAGTCAGTATGATTATTATTTCTTCCCCGACGAACCGACCCGGTTTTGTGTTAGAAAATATATGTAAACCAACTAATAAAACTGTTTTTCTGAAGCTGACTTTGACATTTTGATTTACTCTTATGATATCATTGATTGGAACAAACTGCAAACCTTTAAAATCCGATAATTTTATATACACATATGTTAATGAACGCACACCCGCGCACGCACGTACACTTACGCACGCACGTACACATAAGCACGCACACAAATATAGGTAGTGTCATTGATTGATGGCACAAAGTGTCTATCAGGTCCACCATATATATTCATAATTGATTTGTTCCTTAACTAATTATTTGAGTGAATTAGATTATTTGTAATTTACTTTGTATACATATTCTAGAGGCCCAACGAGGGAATTATCAGCCAAATTGTTATCTCCATATGGGAGATAGCAAATGCAGTTTGGCAATACTTTGACAAGGACAACTCAGAGGGGAGGTGGTTGGACAATTATGTATGAAACTTAAATTGAGTCTTGACAAAATATCAATTGTCACACATCCAACTCATATGTGATTATGAAAATGACAGAAATGTAATACTCTAATTAGAGTATACATGCGTTGTTTCTAAGTAAACAACATATGTTGTTGATATGACTTACCTCTTCTCTACCTCGTCTTCATCAGCAACACCAGCAATGAATTCATATCGGTCCATGTCACTCCAGAAGTACAGATGCCTACAACGTATCCGAGCATCATATGTCACCTGTGAAAGCACCTGACACAGTATAGCTGGACACAATTAACATTAATCAATTAATCAATCCATCAATCAATCATTTATTCAAACACAGTTACAATGCTATAAATAACAATAAATTACCAAAAAATTTGCAACAAATGTCAATTGGTGAAGAATACACAAGAGTGAGTTGGAAAAAAAAACCAGAAGTGCAATGCTTATCTGAAGTTCACCTCGTGGCGTGTTAAGTCGTTAACTGAAATGATGCGCAATTATATACAGGTGTACAATACACGTCGCTAATGGCAACGTTTTGAAGGTGAGGATTCTGCGACTTGTCAATCTTAGTCATTAATTTATAAATAGTCTTTCTTTACAAGATTTGACATTAGCCAGAGCAAACATGTCGCTAGCAGTACATCCCATAGGCACCCTGCTCAGAATTCATCTCTTGAATGACATTCAAACGGCATTGATGTGGGTAACGCTACCGTTTCTATTTTTATTATACGGTAGGCCGACCTAAGCACGTGATCATTTCCTCCAATAGGGTACATTTCGCAGTCGGCCTGAGAGAGAGAGAGAGAGAGAGAGAGAGGGAGAGAGAGAGAGAGAGAGAGAGAGAGATATATAGAGAGAGAGAGAGACAGAGCGAGAGAGAGAGAGAGAGAGAGAGGGAGAGAGAACTGTTGTACCAAATAACATGAAATAATTGTATTGGTGAATACATTGGGGAGAGAGGAAGACTATTTAAAACACGACTGGAGGAACAAAGAAAGGACTTAGGCAACACGAAAAATGGGAAATACACAAGGAGCGATTGATGTATATCATCAATAAATCCGCCATTACATAACACACGACAACTGAAACCATATCATAGACTGGGAGGGAGTGAGAAGTGTAGATTAGAACCCAACCGAAAAATCCAGCATATCAGGAAAGCCATCTGGATCAGGAAAACCAGAACAACCATCAACAGAGACGAGGGCAATTACGAACTGCCTCACGTGTACGATTACGTCATTCAGCGTCATCGGTACTGATGAAGTCGACGTGATAAGCTGACGAAAGCCTTGACCAGGTAAATTAATCACACCGTGGCTATGTAAAATTAAAGTTCTCTGATCCCTAGCACATCAGTCGACCACTGTGGAACCTCATTACGCTGTGTATGGAATAGTGCACAGGTAAGTCTACTCAGAACTATCAACCATACACCTGTTCATTTCAATTAAATCAATGACTACTGGCTCGCGGACTGAAATGTTTCATAACACATGTTTTATATATTACCTGGCACCTTACACATGGGTTTAGAAAGTTAGGGATGTGTGTCTTGTTGATGAGCCACCACAAACAACTATTGGGACTAATGCATATATTTCTCTCTCCCACGTGACCCTAGACCAGCACAGTCGTGATGATTTCAGTTGTATGGTACCCACTTTAATAAAGCTGTGTTTTTTAACAATACGACTTCTACCTGGAGTCTACGCCAGAGACCTAAAAGATCCCACACATGGGTAAATGTGCAATCTGCCGTGGACTCTGGTGCTGGTGAACTGTAGCAGTAAACCCATTATCAGCGCTATGCTCTTAATTGAGGTATTCTGATTTTAATTCAGATTCGGTGTCAATGCCCTCACCTTCGTAGTTGTTCTGCTGGTGGTCGTGTCTTGGGGTCATCAGCTAGCATGCATTTGATGAGATCATAAGCCTCGAAGTCATGTTCAATAGATGACAAGTCAGGCTGGCCATTCACAACCCTGGTTTGTAACTCATGGTCAAGTGGTGCATAGGGATGTTTTCCTCGTGTCATGATGTAGTGGCAGACCATGCCTGCCACCTGACAATCATATGGTGTAAAACGATTTATCAAGTAAACATTGTGCATATTAAAGACATAAGACATTTCCACTTGTAGAAACTGTACTGACATTCTCCATCATCTGTTGGTTCAGTCAGCTGACAACAAGAGACAGAACGAAGCTACAGTGAGTGGTTTTATCTTCAAAAATCGCTGCGATTAAATGTCGTCCCCTTGACCGTATACATCTCTTACACATGGAAAGAAAGACGTAAGAGGTAATTTTAATTGATCCTGGTCACCACTGCAAAATCGGGTAAACGATATATCTCTGAAAGCCGGAACGAAAAGATTTCCAAAGCATGTTGTCCCAGGTGCAATCAGATTTTAAAACAACGAGTGAAGATTTTTTTGTTTCAGTCATCCTTATAGATGATTCTCTGTTTTTTGTTATGTCTCTTAAACTGTTTTGATTGCAATATTCACACCTGTGCGATATATTTTATTCGGTGGAATGCTTATTTCATATATTTATCTGCATTTATTTGTTATTCTTTTTTTTTATTACTGTATTTTTATATTTCTAGTTTGCTGTGATATGACTAATTTCGATTTATTCAACATGAAACTTTTTTCCGTTTACACAAATCTCGAAATTGTTATTTGTCACTTGTTGTTCATTGCTAATTGGTGTAATTCTTCATAGACTGTTTGCGATTTTATCCCATCCATCTCTATTCAACATAAGGTGGATCAGCCAGTCAAATGTGGGCTATACAATTAATTGATTTTAAGTAACCCTATGGTAAATTGTTCCACACGGTTTTATTGCAATTTAATGTGATAGGTCATTGCAATGTACTCAATGCTCTGACGCTTTTCCCTGTTCCATATGTATCTTAGTGCTTTATGAAATGTTTAGGTTTTAAGGCCTTGACAAAAAAAATGGGGTGTACGTTAAATATATCGAATACGACATGCTTGCATATATGTATGTGCTCATGTACGCACACACAAGGTAAATACATTTGTGCATGCGTACATTCATGCATCTGACTATTTATCCTGTTTAGCCATGCTGTATAACTACGAGAATGAGGGGAACGAGGACATACATGAAATAAATAAAACTATATACATTTTCACCAATACCAAACTTAATGTAATTCCAGGTTTCCAATTACAACGCAATGTTGATGCTACGGAACATAAATACATAACGGCTTCATGATAATTGTATAGATAATTGAAATACCTTTCTATAGATACCGAATTCCATCTAGTTTGATATGATTTGTAACATATTATACGGAAATATCTATCCACATGAAGCTTTTTTCTTCAAATCAGTAGTCATACTTCCAGACACTCCCTGTTGAGCATGCAGCTATTGCCAAGTGGAAAAACAACTTGATTTCAAATTGATGTTATTGAAAATGATCTATTGTGGGGGAATGTATGTATTACATGGCCCGCGGACTAATCAAGTAGTTGTGTGGGCGGAAATACAGCTACATATATGACGCTAATTGTTTAATCCAGTCAGAGGTTATATAGTTAGTACTTGTATTCAGAGGCAATTAAATAACTTTGTTATCAATGTGTGTTAGTTTGACGAAATACGTCTATGAATTGTTGATACTACTACACACCATGGAGGATGCCATGTTCGTTGAGATGATTTATGTGGTACTGATGGTGAGCGCTTGTAGAATTACTGTCACATTGATTAATTAATTGCCGTACTCTATATAATAAGCGTATAGTACGCTTGCAAAAAAATGTCAAGGTATCTGTTCGTATCAGTGTACACCAAAATGTTTTATCTCTAGACAATATGGAAACTATTTAACACTAGTGGTGTATTTTGGTGACTAGTGTAGAACAACTGAAAATGGTGCCAACTGTTTAACCCCAGATGGCGACATTTTTCAGTTGTTCCACACTAGTCAAATTACAATAATTATGGATCCTTCCGATAAAAAGGGGATGCACGCTAAATAGGGCATGTACGTTATTGGATTATTAACAGCCGAAGGATATTTTTTCAAACCATACCAGACGTAGCAATACTAATTAGCTAACATTAATACACATGGAACAAGTATGTGAGAACACAGCTTTAATGAAGCTGTAACACTGCAGCACTGCTCTGAACATTTCATATCAGCACTTACTGTTATTGCTACGTCTACTTCTTTTACGGTTTTACTGACAAACGTGATCAATTGTGATATCATTAGTAATGTTAACATGACATGTATACGGGTTATCGTTTGTTATGTGTTACATCATGTCTTATATATTTCTAGCCTGCACAACGCACTGAACACTGCGTGCTGATTCCTCCACGCATGCGCAACTGTGCTTCAGGCTACGTTCATAAACACGTATTTGTATAATATTGCATAAACCTATTTTGAAAAATGATGTAGATTAAACTAGAATATATTTTATTGAGCAAAACAAAACAAAAATATGTTGTATTTTGGATATATAAAACAACATTATAAGTATGTCAACATTACTCACCTGTATGTCACCTGACGTTTTGTATTTGATATTTGGTACATTGTCACTTGGCTCAGATTCCGTTGACCCATCGTCAGTTGACTCACTGTCACTTGATTCAATGTCACTTGACGCACTGTCACTTGACGCATTCATCTGAACAATTACCTCTTTTGGCAGCCAACGTTTTGTTCCTGTACAATGCAAAGTAGGTACACACAATAAAGACCAGTTACATGTGGAGTTTCAATTGCACATCCAATAAACCTACTTTTTTTATAAATCTGGAAAATGTAGGATAACAGATATAACACACAGTATGTGTAAGTGCTGTAAATTGGTTCCCATAAGTTTTGGAGAGCCAGACTAGCAACTTGCAACAGTGACTGGTCCAGCGGCAAAGTGACTGGACCTCGTTTAACAAGAGGCACAATGCGTGAGTCTATATGTTGACTTCAAACAAGTTTACCAATTCCAGATGCTAAATTTCAGGACGCTAAATCTGACTATTTAGGACCGTTATTTGTAATTCCAGAAATGGTAGCTAAGACAATTAAGGCAAGTAAATATATTTAATCACCAGCAGTGTTTGGAATTCCTCAAAACTTTTAATGGATACATTATAACAAATCAGTACATCACTTGCAAAAGTGTTCAACTTGTCATTAAAAGAGGGAGTTGTTCCGTTTGAATGGAAATAAGCTAACAACATACCATTATTTTCAAAATGGAAATAAGTCAGATAATTACATACCATTGAGATTAAGGTCAGTGATTTGTAAAATATTGCAAAGGTTAATTAAAAATCATATGGGGGACTTCCTTATTAGCATACACTATTAAATTCGTCTCAACATGGATTCCTAAAAGCGAGGACATGCTTAACAAATATGTTATGTTTTTTTAAAGAAATCTCTAAGTGGATAGACGAGTGATCGCCCGTAGATATTATTTACTTAAATTTTCAGAAAGCTTTCGACAGAGTGCCACATAAAAGATGATTACTTAAATTAAAAGCCCCATTTTAACCGTAATGGCATAATTGACTGGATAGAACAATGAATGACTGTCAGTAGACAGCGTGTTTTAGTAGACGGATAAGCTTCGAACTGAAAATCAGTTTTGAGTGGGGTACCACAATGATCAGTATTAGGACCTTTATTATTCTTAATATATATATATATATATATATATATATATATATATATATATATATATATATATATATATATATATATATATATATATATATATATATATATATATATATATATATATATATATATATATATATATATATATATATATATATATATATATATATATATATATATATATATATATATATATGAATGACTTGGACGACAAAACAACAAGCAACGTACTAAAATTTGCGGATGACACAAACGTGTTTACTGGTGGTGTTAAACGAATTTACAAAACGATTACGGATTAGTGAAATGGTCTGAGAAATGGCCGATGTTGTTCAATTTACTGAAACGTAAATGCCTACATACAGGACATGGGAACCTGGATGTAAACTATAAAATGTTCTGGTTGCTACTTAAAAGAAAAGTAGTAACAATAAGCGTTGATAAGAAAGTTTCAGAGCAGTGTGATATAGTAGCTTCAAAGTGTAATCATATTCTTGGGTTGATTAGGAGAAACATAGTTTGCAAGGAAAAACAGCATATTTGTCCTCCATATAAGGCAATAGTTTACATACCTCATTTGGAATACTGTGTCAATGCTCATATATCGTACAAATTTGTCCTCCATATAAGGCAATAGTTTACATACCTCATTTGGAATACTGTGTCAATGCTCATATATCGTAAGAAGGATATATATATATATATATATATATATATATATATATATATATATATATATACGCTTGATCGCATACAGATATACTAAAATTATTTCAGAACTGAGATACCTTAGTTATGAAGAACGCCTGAAAGAATGTGGTTTAACAACTCTAGAGAAACGGAGGTTAAAGGAGATCAGATTGAAGTTGTTGATATATTGAATGGACATGAAACTATTGACAGAAATGTGTTTTTATCACTATAGGAAGATAGCAGAACTAGAGGACATGAGGCAAAATTAGTACAGGATAAGTGTAAATTGGATATTTGGAAGCATTCGTTTCTTTGTCCGCTAGCCATCTGGGCTTTTGGCTTTAGCAAATCTGGTTATGTATTGTTAAAGTCAACACTTGCATCGTTAACCGATTATAATATGATGCCAGGTAGGTAATATTCTGATAATGTATATTTGATTGATTGTGGCAATATTTGTCTCTAACCCTTTTTATTAATGCAAATATTTTCAACTGCTTTTCCAAAAAGCCACCCTACACTATTTATGTCCAGTAAATTACATTAATGTGCTAAATGACAATTACAAATTTAACTTGGTTTTACACTTTTGCCAAGCATGTACAATGAATTTCCCAAATGTAAACGTAATGACTCTACCTCCCTTATTTATGAGTAGATCTGAATTATGTACATACACGTTTACTACCCTGCTGACCACCTATTCTTAATATACCAAACTGACGGACTGTTTTGCGAGTGCCGTGTTTTGTAGGCGTAAAAAAAGCATTTTTTTAACGTTTTGCTTCTCCTAACAGCCATTTTAATGATAATCTGATAAATACTGCTGTAAATCGTTGTGTTTTCTCTGGAAAAGTAGGTGGTAACATGGACCAATAACTAAACATAGTTATCGACCCTGTGAAAACGTAGGTGTTCATGGACCACCGAGTCAGTGTATATTTCGAACACTGGTATGTGCATTATGTCCATCTATATATAATTTAAAGCACATGCATATACTTGTGTGCATTTGCAAGCGTGTGTATGCATGTGTGTACTATTTTTTTTATATCATACACACATAATATTTGCATGCCTTCATACACACTTCAAATGCCAACATGTATGTCGATATTTAAATAGTAGCTAAGACACTTATGTAAGTTTGTTGGTGAGCTAAGTAGTAATTGTACCACTTCAGTAAGTTTGCCATATTGCATCATTTGTGGATTACTTAATAATATGTTTCTTTAGATAATGTGGTCATCATCATAATATATATATATATATATATATATATATATATATGTATGTATGTATGTATGTATGTATGTATGTATGTATGTATGTATGTATGTATGTATGTATGTATGTATGTATGTATGTATGTATGTATGTATGTATGTATGTATGTATGTATGTATGTATGTATGTATGTAACACACCTTCAGCAGCTGTTTGAACAGTACTCTGATCATCCTCAAGGCCACGACTTAAATCAAAGTCTCCAATCTTCAAACACTGGCTTCCATTGGCAAGTTGTACAACAAAGAGGTTTTCTGGCTACAACATTAAAGTCATCACGTTAAATGCGGGAACTTAACAGCAATAAATAAATAATATTTTTTAAATGAAAACAACAAAGGGGTTTCAGTGTGTAAGTTAATTTTGCAATATGTTACATCAATATTATAAAATTATTCATGCACCCACCCACCCACCCACCTACCCACTCATCCAATTATTTGTCACAAAGTGGTTGGCTCTACGGAGCTTACGTGACTTTCATGGTTCCTCCGTCAGTGCTAGAGAGCGCTGTTGTTGGATGTCATGTGACCTGTATGTTGACTTTCACATGACAGTAGTTACATGAATATCGCAGGAATACAAATAGCACATATAAGGGTTCACTGCACGCTCCAACAACACAGACTCGAACACTTAAACAATTAAATCCTGGACATATATATACATTGTGAATTGACAATGGGCAGAAAATCGACACACACACACTGATCAATATCTGAAATTCAGCTCAGACATTAATCTAGAGCTAAAACTATCAACATAACAAACTAATGGTGATGACAAAACCATAGAAGTCACATGTCAAGGCAGCAATCAGGGCCAAAAATTACTGTGAGTATTTGTGACAAAGAACACTTCGAAGATAGCCAGGGCGGACCAAGAGATGGAAACCAGAATAACGTTGAACATACCCGCACCATACGTGCGCAACCTGTCTTAGAGACTGACCACCATCATCCGGCAATACTGAGTGGGGACATACCACAAACCTTACAATACCATAACACCATAGTGGTAAACACCAGGGACAAAACCCCAAAACCTAAATGTGCTGGTGATACATGAGGTAGTTTTCCGAATGTCAACAAACTGACGTGGGCGAAACCAGCAGTTCACTATGGTCCGGACTCAAAGAAAACAAAAACATCAAGGCCCACATCGTGTTTGTATGGGAACATCAGGTATTTACATCTTTGCCAGTGATGCGACCAAGATAAACAGAGAAGACAACTCCTTGTGGAGAAAGATAAGCGAGGCTATGCAAATTAGGGAGAGGCACCCAGAGATAAGCCAACCGAGATATTGGCAACAATGTTCCTGCGATTTTCATGAAACTGCTATTATGTGACAATCAACATCTTGGTAACATGACACTGGAAAACTGCGCAGAAGGGACCGTTAAGGTAACGAAAGCTATGTAGAGCACAACCAATATACTGACAAGTAATGAACTTATTTTTAAATAAACAAACATATTTGTTTTAGTTTCTCATCAACATCGACCTGTGTTCAGTACTTTTATGAGACAAACACAATACTTATCTAGGTAACATATTATCAATGAGGTTGAATTATCAGCATATGACTAAATTGGTTGTATTCCCAAAAGGTAACTAATGGTGTGCTCATGCACTGTACACACGGGCAAGGCAAACTTATATTTTGATATAAACTTCAGGAAGAAAACACACATGAGACCAACATATAAGTCTATGTGCAACATCTTCTGTGCATGTATTCAAGGCCACACAGTAGTGAACAAAGGTGAGACCAACCTTTAAGTCCCTGTGCAACATATTATGTGTATGCATGTGTTCAAGTCCACACAGTAAGTCTCCAATGAGATGAACAGACTTCATCTTCCAGTTTTCCTCAGTTTCGTGTTTCACCTCTTTCAAGTTGAACCATTTCTCAATGGTGTAATCACAAAGCTCTAACGTAATGTAACTGTAGTCATTGTCCTTGGCTAGCATCTGTAGGCAGCATAGAACATGATCAATATACTAATTGCATATGTGACGCCCAGGGCCATGTAATTCTTGTCGTGACAGCACAACTTAATGTCATGCTGGGAAGATAGATTGTGGTGATTCGTGAATATTGCAGAATATTTGGAATACATGAGAACAGTTAACCAAAAACATAAATGACACATCTATTTTAAATAATATCTGAGGCAAATGTTTATTGCTGAAGCATTGGTGATAAAATGTAACTCAGAAGTAATGATTTGCAAAAATAGTCTAAATGAATTGGGCTTGAAATTTCTTATAAAAATTGAAATGAAAACTGCTCATAGTAAATTATCATGTATACATTTGAAAATGCTATTTGTTATTTTGCGAGTTATATCATATAATTAATATATGGTATCATTGCAACTGTATCATTTCAAGAAAGATGTAGCGCTCTAAATGTTGCAATGGACTTTATAAAACGCAACAAATTACTTAATTTAAGATAACATATAAGACCTAATAAGCATACAATATGCTAGAAAAAAACTGGGCCATGGAATAATTTCAAGGAAATTGTTCTTATCAGTGTACACCAACATTTGTTTCTCTAGACAATAACGTAACTGTTAAACACTAGTCATGTCGCTGGTGCCTAATGTAACAACTGATAAGTGATGCCAATTTTTTTAACATCACATGGTGAAAGTGTTCAGCTGTTCCACACTAGTCAAATTACAATAGTTATGAATCTTTCTGATTAAAAATGGGGTGCACGCTAATTAGGGCATGTACGCTTATTAGGTCGAATACGGTACTCACATTTACAATTATTTGTGTCCACAATTGTGCATGTCATGGATCGTTGTTCAACTTCAAGAACATTACAAAGAAATCATATGAATTATGATCACAACATGACAATTGCCTGAATCATTCAAAATAAATCTAATGCAAATTTACCATGTATTCCACAATGTTGGGATGTCTCAAACCAATAAGAGCGGTCACTTCTTTCTGAACACGTTTGTCGAGGCGTTGGTCGTAGGGGTGATTTGCTACTCTTTTAACAGCAGCTTCACGTCTATCATTTGTGATGAAGCCGATGTATACGACTGTTCCATGGCTCCTAAAATATTGCATTGTGTGTGTGTGTGTGTGTGTGTGTGTGTGTGTGTGTGTGTGTGTGTGTGTGTGTGTGTATGCGTATGTATGTATTTTTGTATATATATATATATATATATATATATATATATATATATATATATATATATATATATATATATATATATATATATATATATATTATGTATGTATATAAATAAATAAATAAATATATATATATATATATATATATATATATATATATATATATATATATATATATATATATATATATATATATATATGTATGTGTGTGTGTGTGTGTGTGTGTGTGTGTGTGTGTGTGTGTGAATTAAATGTATGAGCTTTAGGAACCTTTATGTGTTATCTTTTAACTTTAACTGTCCAACTGTTTTTCATAGATATCTGACTTGGTTGTAGCAAAAAGTGCTGGCTCACTATTATTCTTGCAAGTGCTGGCTCACTATCATCTTTGCAAGCCTAACGAATTCTTACTTGTAATCTTCACAAAGCTGGTGACACATAGGGACGTTTTCTTGTAACCATTTACCAAAATGCACTTTCTCTCATTGTGTTCAAGCAATTCATTGTGTAATATTAATTCAGTGTGATTGTAATGCAGTGGCTATAGTAAAGAACCTACAGGCAACATTTCATGAAGATACATTTTGACCCATTTCTTAGTCCCACTTCAGTTTGTGTTAGTATTAAAACATGCACTGCAATATTATGAAGCATGTTATCCAGCAACAACCACTGTTGTTAATTTTTCACCAATCAGTTAACTAACTTTGACAAATTGGGTAGAAATGGGATGAGTAAGTACGGCATAAAGTAAATGTATAGTTAATTGTGCATTTGTCGTTAAACAACAAGTTGAATGTTCTCACCAAAAAGACACCCAATAAAATAATAATAATAATTAATTCCCACTGATCACACACATTAATTTATAATATTACACTACCAGAGTCGGCATGTTTTCAAATTTATAGCATTCTTTATGTTTAAACATGGTTCTAACTTGTATTACTAATTGAGTTGTGTTAAATGTAATGTTGTCTCCTGAACAACATAAAACAACATACATATGTGCATGTAACTATCTTAATATGCCTGCATTGGTTTTTGACTATAACATAGTAGACCGGTATAATCATAACGTATGCACAAGGCATATTTTATACAAATATAACTTAAATACAAGATATTTTGTCAACGGCCCTCACGGGCTATGGCTGATATGAAGAAGATGATACAATATATGAAGAAGATGATACAATAGTTCATACTATATTATACAAAAACCATTAAACAATGTTGTGCTACCATCAATATATATATTGTACTTCCATTGAATACTGTGTCTAATACCCTACACAGAGTGATTCGTCAGTTGTCAATATGTCGGTGACTACTAATACGGGGCGCGTAACACGCTGTTTAGAACATCGGGCTCTCAATCGAGAGAAAACTGGTTGGAATCCTCTTGCTGACGTTTCGAGGCTTTGACAATTTCGTCCATTCCACGTTGCCACAGTTCAAATGATTACCTGGCTATAGACAGATATGATTATCGGAACGAATAGTCTTCGCACAGTAATTGCAGCGTGGCTGGTTGTTTCCCAGCAAAGTCAAAATGGCGTTAGTATGAACATGTCTGCCATGGTGTGAAGTGTAAAGTGTGTTGAGCGGTCCCAACGACTAGATACCGCGCTATATAAGAACGTACCTTGACCTTTTCAATTGGCAACCCAAATATATAAAAATTAAGAATTTGTTCAACCACATCTATATGGATTACTTACTCAACGTTTCGATTACCAACGGCAGCTTTCCTATGGAATTCCACACTCGTCAGATGTCTTGGAAAGGAGGCCGCACCATACGTTTTTGGCTTGTTTTTTTATGGATTGTTTAAATATCTAAGCTTGAGGAATATCGAAATATAAGCAATTTTTTTAAACATTTACATTTAATAAATCTGGACCACTAGTTTTGTCCGGTTTCAGATTTGTTAACTTAGTTCGGTGGATAACATTTGTTAACTTAGTTCGGTGGATAACATTTCTGTGTTTTGCAGTATACATTTTACTTTGGTATATAAAGTTGATAGAAAGTGCAGTAACTCAGGCTCATCTGTAATAACAGCTGTGAAATAAGTGCATACTATGTTTGCTTTAGTTTGATAATCTGAGGAGTGTTTTCCTTATCATTAATATCACCCATAGTCGACGCTGATTTGGTTGAGCGTCTAGTGTAGTTCCATAATCTTTTATCATTATCGTTTTTTGTTCAACCGACTTTTCTTCACGTTTTGCCTCCTTTAAGACAGTTTATAGCTTTTCTTAGTGTAGAACATAGAATATATGGTCGGCTGAAAGCCCACTTGTGTTTGTCACTACTTGTTTAACACCTTTTTTGTTGGCTTTTTGCATAGATTTGTATCTTACCCATGGGTGCTTTTGCCTTGATCCCTGCTCTATATGTTTGAATGGGCATGCTTCTCCACCATTTGAGTATAATAGTTCTTGAAATTGTCCCACATTTCTGTCATATATGTGTTATTGTATTCGTTTTTTCCAATCTAAGTTTTTTTTATTTATGTTATTGCCTCATAAATAGCTTCTGAGTATCAGTAAACATTTTTGGATTGTGTTGTTATTTTAACACCTGGACATTTGTATAGTGCCTTTATACTTCTATGAGCAAAGCTTTCCTCTATCTCCAGTTTGTCTATACAACTGGGGTCTGAAATGCATACAAGGTCGATTATGTTATTACATTTGGTTGGTTTATCAACCATCTGAATCAAAACGTTGTCATTTAAAGTACCAATGAGACTTTTCTCTAGTTGGCAATTTCCTCCTCTTCCCCTTTGGCCCAATCCAACTTTCTAAAATTAAAATCGCCAAGAAGGAGGCATTTCGAATGTTTTATTATATTTGTTGAATTATTTATGCTTTGTTACATGTGTGCCTGATCTTTTTCTGGCCAATATCATACTCCAACTTACAACTGTATATTATGGTGTGGGGATATAATAAACAATAATATATCTGCATCTATATTGTCAGATATGAATAGCTTTGGATTTGAATTATCTTTTATTAATAATAGTATTCCTCCCCATCTTCCACTGTGTATGCGCCTGGTGTGGCTATACTATTTGGATCTTCCTCCGATATAAGAATTTCCAATTTTGTAAATTTTTTTCTTAGGCATTGTGCATTAAAATAGTATATTTTTGCGGCAAGGTATATTTTCCTTTTTTTAAGAATAACGTTGTGTACATATTTACAAGTGCCTTCTTTTTTAAAGCCTGATTTTTGGTTTACTAGGTTTTGTTTGGTGGGATGCTTACGATTTCACCAGCTCTTATGTTGAAACTGTTGTTTGTGTTTTGCTTGTTTCCTTAAACTAAGCCTTCAATGCGATATCAGCTTCCCTTTCTACTTTGGTTTGGTATGGGACGATGAAGACTGTTTGGGATTGTACGTTTCTGTTTTGACATATAATTTTTTTTTCTAATGTTTGTTTCCTTCTTTTCTACCAAATATCATTGTCTGTTTATTTCGATCTGGTGACATCCTATGTCAATTGGCAATCTTCATGACATATATATATATATATATATATATATATATATATATATATATATATATATATATATATATATATATATATATATATATATATATATATATATCACGAATATTATAGAAACAAGATTTACATATTTGAGAAATATGCTGGCGAAAGTTGAAGTCACTGTCAAAGACAACACCTACACTGCGAACAGTATCTGATGGTTGATGACTCTATTTCGTTGTTGTTTAGTGCCAATAATAATAAGGTCTGTATTATATGGATTAAGCTTTAACTTACTTGATTCCATCCACAATAACATATCAATAAGACATTCACTTAAAGTCGAAACAAATTCAGTTGCTTATTGAAATTGGAGTTTAATTTTGAGAAGTTATGTTTCTGTGGATTCTTCCAGTGCACTCACGAAATTTCCGATCGAAAAAGGTAAATTCTGTTTCAAGCCATCGATACCAGGAATTCAGTCCGTTTTCCATGATTGAGAAAAGCCAATGTCCCTATATTCCTGGGTTACTTGCGTATATATCAAGATATTCGTACCAGTGTCAATGAAAAACTCGGTGCAACCAGATAAAGAAAAGGTCCGTGCCAACCGAGACATATTTGGCATTTGATTGTCTTTAAAGCCCGATATGTCAACAAGTCATTGTATTGGAGCAAATATCCGTATCACATAAATTGGCATAATCTCATGGCAGTTTGATAATATGAAGAGCGAGCTACTAGCTGAGTTGGAAACAAAGGGTGATGTGTTCCTGATACCTCCCCCAATCGAAGACCCAATAGTTATGAAGATGAAATGGGCAGGTCTGGAGGTGCAAAGACATTACAATAGTTGGCCCACACTTATCTTGATATAATTTCAGCATTTCTAACAGTATATGATTTGACATCCAGAGGATTAATTATCATATTTCATCTCGACGTGATCACAGCCTGCAACACAAGCGTTGCCAGACCAGATGGTCATTGTTGGAACTGCAACTAGAATATAATAATTTTACCTGAATGTCTAAAGACCTAGGCCTAGCTGATCTGGTTGAATTGACAGGAAGCAAGTGTCAGAAGTCTGCATGGCCATACGTATGCATGCCAATGTCAGACGTTTGCATAGCCATATGTACGCATGCAAGTGCTATGGCAAGCCACACACAAATGCCTGCCTATGCATAGGCAAGTCACACACAAATGCCTGCCTATGCACAGGAGGGGAACTGTGCAGAAATATATACTGACTACCATCCATCAGAAGTAACTCAGATGATGATTAATTATACTAGATCAACGCTTCTCTCCTTCATGCATGATCTGTCATCATGTAGATGATCTTCATATAATGCCATAGAACGCAATTAGCATTTCATATTTCTTAATATACTTCTTAACAGCCACACCACCAACATTGTTCTGTGCCCCAGATTGGTTGAATACCCAGAAAATCTGGTCGAAAGACTCCTCTGTATTTGTCACACCAGCATCCGATTTTAGGACTTCGATGTAGCTAAACGCGGGCCGTCCCCTTGAAGCGCGTACGTGCGCCGTCTCCCAGGGTATTAGTTTTGAAAATGGTGTCCCCACTTGCCTAATGTTGTGCCAGCATCCTGCGCTCCTGAATCTTGCATGTTACCCCCATCATTGTTCCATACAACTCTTTATTTGCCACATGCTCTTTGTTTGTCCAGTGAGCATTCGACACCATTAGCTGTAGTCTAGTGTAGCAGCCAACTGCAGAGATTGTGTGTGTGTGTGTCTTGTTTGCGGAAACCCTCGCAAGGCCGTTTCTGATTCGTATGTCCTCCTCAGTGGAATCTACACATGAACCTGGGTATTTGACGTCTTTCACCTCATTCAGCTTTGTGCCATGTAACAGTTTTAGCTCTAACTCTTCTTCTATGTTGTAGGCCATGAACTTGGTCTTCTTGGCATTAATGCCCAGACCGACTTTTTAACATTCAGTATGTATCAGGGCGACTGATATTCATGTGTAATTAGCCACACGTTCCTTAGATAAGATGTATATATCTCATCAAGGTATCAGGCTTATAAGCTTTATTTAAGACACATAACAAGTTATTGGAACATACCAGTGGTGCTACTTTATGCTATTTTTTTTCTACCATAAAAGCGACACGCAATTTTGGTGTAACCCGAAAATAGCTGATGCACAAACACACACTGCGGAGTTGTTACCTACATCAATGTTACAAACATCAATAATCATAGTTTGAGTAGCATCAGGTGATATTTATATCGACAGATTAGCCTTCAAAAAAAGATCGTAGGTTGTTTAGATGCCCAAATATTGACAAATACAGGTTTTCAGTGGCGGCCATTTTGAAAATACACTACGGTGCCATATATGCATACAGGAAATGGAAACAATATATTTTTTAGTCAGTATATTCCAAAGTGTTTAAAATTAGATAGGTATATAAATGTACAAAAATACTGAACGAAACTATAAACATGGAACTGAATCGGACAATGACATGGCTATTGTTTTTCTGGTGGTAAGGAAACGATTTTTTTAAACGCCATAAATATCAACACTGCTTGCTCTCCTGCAAAACCAATATATGCAGCTAGCAAGTCTAATAACATTATCCAAGTAGTGGCTCATACAAGTTCAATACTGTCGAATTATATTAAAGACGTACATATCTTACGTACAAGTCTGTGTTTATTATTACATAAGCAGTACAAAAGCTGTTATCATAACAAAAGGTTAACAACAATTATTTAAAAATTTAGGTTGAGAGAAACACTTTAATTTTTATCATGGCACGCAAAATGTACATGTTCACATTTGAGTTGTCTGACAAACCTGTTTGCTAGAGATAGCCATTGTTACTGAAGAAGAATGCTTACCCTGTAGCAACAAAATACTCCTTTGATGTGCACATGCAGATAGTACCCCTGATTTCCTGTACCAACTTCTCCGGGTGCTGTAGACACAAATCTTGCAGCTTCTGTAATTTGGTCTTCCATCGATTGCTTTTACTCACCCATTTGCATGGCAAAG
The DNA here is from genome assembly GCA_033239005.1 of Lamellibrachia satsuma. NCBI lineage: Eukaryota > Metazoa > Annelida > Polychaeta > Sabellida > Siboglinidae > Lamellibrachia > Lamellibrachia satsuma. The sequence goes on from BSQZ01000066.1 coordinate 3,045,895, forward strand.
GCTACAAGAAATGTGTAATGTTAACAGAGAAACAAATTACATTTGCTATATATTTAGTTTACCAAATGCATGAATAAATTCATAGTTCACCTGTTTCATTGTTTTTTTAGGTGCTTGATACATCTAATTCACAGTCATCACCAATAGTTACATTGTGCATGGAGAAAAGCCTACTGTATAGAAGCCACAATATAAATACTTAGTAAATATTTGATGCAAATACTATTTAATTATAAAGGTGAAGCATAAAGGGTATATATACAGAAAGAAGAGTAAGTTTAATAAAACAAATTATAAGGGTGAATTATGAATGGTATATATAGAGAAGAGTAAGTGAAATACAACTTCCGGGTGGAATGCACCAAATGGAAACACTTCAGCTGCAAGGGTACAGTGATATGTCATGTTCTATTTCTATCAAGATCAAACTAAACAAGCATAGGAGAAGACAGTGCTAGGTGAATACAACACAGTTTAAGGGTGAGGTATGAAGGGTATGTGTAGAGAAAGAAGAGAAAGTTGAGCCACTGGGTTAGTGGAGCCAGCCATATTTTCCAAGAAACTACAGCACTGTCAGTTACATGGCACCACCCAGTAATTAACCATGCTATTAGAACACGACTGACATACAATAGATGCCATTTGTCACAACGGTAAGAAAATGCGGGTTAGAAGTATACATTTTTTTATGTTTTTCATAAATGTAGGTGAATATGATTAATGTCTGCTGGTGTGTAAACTATCAACGCGCGTGACTAGACTTTATTGCATGCACATTAATGAGAAGTTAATTACAAAAGATTAATTGTCAAAACTGGGCTAGTTGAGATGTAGCAGTAAAGCAGGGATAATAATTTACAACTACAAAACACACAACTACGTATTCTTAGTGAATGCACACAAAAATGACAAATGGGACACTTTGGCTCGGTAAAGTTGTTAAAACCCGTTAGACCCCGCGACCAGAAAGCGTATAACCTTGTTTTCCCGCAAGCGTCCGCTGTGTGAAAAGGTTGTGGAGGTGGTGGCATCGGGTGGATTGATATGAAATTAAATTAGCGGAACTCTACATATCTTAGTTATGAATGGTGGGTAAAATTAACATAATTTTTTGTTTCGAAAGTTTGAAGTCGAGCACTGGTGGGCTTTAAAAAATGGCCGTTTCTCGTAGAACATATTTTAGGGATGAATATTCGAATGAAAGTGTTTCTGAGATGGATGTGAAGGTAAGATTTATATGTGGCTCGATCTTTGACTGATTGAGCGATACATTGAAGATGGCATCGGTTGGTTTTCTTCGTCCAATAATAGCCTGGTCACTGTCTTATTCAGCTTGTCGACTGTTTCAACACTGATGTTGTGTGTTTTGTTGCATTTCTTCGGCTTAGATTACGTGCTTAGTTGTGCATATTGTTATATAATTAATTATATTCTATGTTTAAACATAGTCACATTACTAGCATTATCAAAATCATTTGCAGTTTGTTCCATTCATTTATCACCCTCTGTGAGAAAGAATACTTTCTCATGTCCAACCTACACTGCTCCTTAACTAATGCTGCTTTGTGTTCTCTGGTTCTACTGCCTTTTTTAAGTTTAAATAAACATCCCCATAACATCCCCGTTCATTATTATAAACACTTCTATTTGGTCTCCTCTTAGTCTCTTGGTCTCTAGTGTAGTCAAACCACATTGTAAGAAGCGACTTTCGCAATTATGGTCTCTCAATTTTGGAATCATTTTAGTTGTTCTTCGTTGTATTCTTTCTAGCTTGTCTATGTCCTTTTTACGACACGGCCTCAATGCCTAAATACAATATTCCAAATGTGGTCTTACTATTGCTTTGTACAAGGGTTCAATTAGCTCCTCTTTATGCATGATAGTTCTCCTAATTAGCCCTAGAATGTTTTTTCCTTTCGAAGCAGCAATCCCACATTACTACGAAACTTTCATGTCAGCACTAAATGTTTCTCATAAGTCCTTTTCTTGTGTGGTTCTACCTAGTACAGCATCTCCCATTTTATATTCTTCGTCCATGTTTTCATGTCCTATGTGTATATATTTACACTTCCCAAAATTGCATAACATTTGCCATTTTTCTGACCATTTAACTAAGTTATCTAGATCATCCTGTAAACTGTGTTTATCTGTACCATTAGTAACCTTTCTGAATAATGTTGTGTCATCTGCACATTTGAATACTTTTCTAGATATGTCTTCTTCCAAATCATTTATATATATATATATATATATATATATATATATATATATATATATATATATATATATATATATATATATATATATATATATATATATATATATATATATATATATATATATATATATATATATATATATTAAAACAGTATAGGTCCTAATATTGATCCCTGTGGAACCCCATTCAAAACCGATTTCAAGTTTGAAATCTCACCATCTACTATTAAGCTATGTCGTCTATGTGTAAGCCATTTTTTTTATCCAGTTGATTATATCATTACCTATACCATGGGATTTTAGTTATCCACTGGTGACCCGTCATCTACGCACTTTGTAATTTCTTTTAAAAACGTAAGATATTGGTTAGATATGACCTACAAGAGCTGTATGATGAAGATGAGGGCGTAAACAACAACACGTCAAGGATGCAGTAAAAACCACATGCGAAGAGATAATTGTCAGAAAGAAACCGCAACAGAAAGAAGAAACAGTAGAAACAATGTTAAAAATACAGACCATAAGAGACAGGAAAGTCAACAGCAGTCGCACAAAGGTAGTAGCTCAGAAAGAGGGGCTTGCACAAGAGGCAGAAAAGGCAGCAACTATGAGGGACATGAAGCAACTTTACGATAAAACAAGGAAGTTAGCTGGAAAGTTTAAGAAACCAAAGCAGCCAATCAGAGACAACAATTGGAACGTCCTGATGGCGGCAGACAAACAGCTTAACAGATGGGAAGAGCATTTTGAAGAGCTGCTCAACAGACCAGCACCGAATAATCAACCGTACATCCGACCAGCTGAGACAACTCTCCTAATAGACTGTAATAAACCCACTAGAGAAGTGATAAAAAAGGCAGTCGCACATACGAAATATGGAGCAGTAGCACTCCCTTATAGTATCCATATAGAAGCATTAAAGGCATATATAAATACTTCAGTAGAAATACTGCACAGTCTTTTTGAGGAGATATGGGAAACTTTCCAGCAGAATGGAAAGAAGGTTATCTTATTAAGATACCCAAGAATATAGACCTGAGCCGCTGTGCTAACTACAGAGAAATCATGTTGTTTTCATTAACTGGGAAGATTCTAAACGGAATAATCCTAGAGAGAATGAAATGCAAAGTGGACCAAACTTTGCGTGAACAGCAAGTAGGTTTCAGGCAAGACAGATCGTGTATTAGGGTCCCTGCGTACTGAAATCATTTTAGTTGTTCTCCTCTGTATTCATTATAGTGTATCTATATCTTTCCTACGATATGGTATCCAAGCTTGCATACATTATTCTAAATGAGGTCTAACTATTGCTTTATACAAATATATAATTAGCTTTTTTATATATTATATTTCTCCTAATCAAATCAAAAATGTGATTAATCTTTGAAGCTGCGGTACCACACTGCTATGAAACTTTCATACCAGCACTTATTGTTATTCCTAAGTCATTTTCTTTTACAGTAGTACCTAGAACAGTATATCCCATATTATAGTTTATGACAAAGTTCCCGTGGTCTGTATGTAGGCATCTACATTTTCCAATCATTGAAAAACATCTGCCATAGTTCAGACCATTTAACTAATTTGTCTAGATCGTGTAAATATTGTTTATCACCATAAGTTTTAACCTTTCTAAACATTGTTATGTCAACCGCAAATTTCAGTACGTTGCTTGTGATATTACCGTCCAAGTCACTGATATATTAAGAATCATAAAGGGCCTAAAACTGATCCCCTCAAAATTGATTTCCAGTTTGAAACATCTCCATCTATTACAACACGTTGTCTTCTTTCAGTCTTTGTTCTATCCAATCAATCCCCAATAACATGCGCTTTTAATTTGAGTAGTAATATTTTATGTGACGCTTTATGAAAAGATTTGTGAAAATCTAAGTAGATAATATCTACTGTTGATCTACAGTGCGTCCTTCCATACATACATGAATCCCTACATGCATCCATACATGCATGCATGCATGCATACATACATACATACATACATGCATACATACAGACATACATGCATGCATGCATACAAACATACATGTTAAGCATACATGTCATAATTAGCATGCACCTCTTTTAATCAGCACTGTACTTGTAAGTGTTGAACAACTGAAAATTGTTGCATCTGATGCTAAGCAGTTGACACCACTTCTCAGTTGTTCTACACAATTCACCAAATAACAACATTCGCATTAAGCTATTGTCTTATTATCTAGAAATAATAAAACACGCTCATAAGAACAGATTCCTTGACATTTTTCAATGGTCCAATTTGATGAAACATATTGTACGCTTAACAGTAAAATACAAATGTGTATAAATTTGGGCGGCTACTTTTGTGTCAGAAAACATAAAACTGTGTTAGCATTTCAGAGCGATTCGTTGAGTGGAAATGACACAGGGCTAAATGGTATAATTTGAACACAGTCGTTTTCTAATCAAACCTCACACCTTTAGCCAATAACCAGGTTGTTTTAATATGTGTTGTGGGACACTAACTATATATATATATATATATATATATATATATATATATATATATATATATATATATATATATATATATATATATATATATATATATATATATATATATATATATATATATATATATATATATATATATATATATATATATATATATATATATATATATATATTCGATAATATATCTCGGTTTCAGAATACATAATTTTAATTTATTAATAAATAATAATTTAGGGTTTGCAACTTTAAGTAGTTCACTTTCAATTGAAAGTATTTTAAAACACGACGTTTTTCACGTTTTTGCGAGAATGACCCAGGACAGACATTGCGTATTAATCGATATAAGCAATGGTTCGAGCGTCTAATGTTTAATAATAATATTATTATTTACGTGGCTCTGTTTAATACAACCCCTGCTGAATTGCTGATGACAACATTACAAACTGAAAGTATCCCGAGGTTAATTAGATACTGCGAGCATATAAATATGAATAATCCAACTGAAGTTGAATGTTATAGCACCGATTCTGGGAGATAATGGGAAATAATGGGATTTATCCATAAATGCCCAGAATCCTACGAACATTCCCCACCAAGCGAGGCGTGACGATACATGCGTCAAGACGGTGTGCAGATGGTGTATGAAAGGCCACCCTATTCGGTCGGCTAAAAGTCAAAGTCTGACCGTCAGGTGAAACACGCTAAACATACCGCCACACTCGGTTCAGTTTCCCTTTGACGCGAGTCACACGAAACAGTACTCAATTCGAATACCTTGGGTCAAGGGAGAAAGGAAACAGTGCATCTGATACAGGCGTGAAACAGTGTAAAAAATAAACTGAAATATATGGTAGAATTAAATGTAGCCATTGCAACGTGTGCAGGCCCTCGCTACGCGAAATTTGCACTTTTTGTCAAAAAATCTAAATTGTTTCTTTCAGAGATGTACTAATTTATAAAATGTCAGTGAATTGTTCGATGTACATTCACTTCTGAATTCACATCATTACGAGTTAGTTTTTGTTCCGAAATTCCCATAAGAGTGAGCAACTGAATACAATCACAATGGTATTGTCCGAAGTGATTATGTTAAGTGGAGTCCACTGCTGTAGTTGTGTCTCAGCAGTTAACACAAATAGTGGTGCTGCCCCACATATCCCATTATATTAGATTATGCCTTATAACACAATCACATTGCTCTGGACTCAAATGGTTATGTTACGTGGAATCCACTGCTGTAGTATTGTCTTACCAGTTAATATGAAGGGTGTTCCTGCCTTACATGTCTTGTTAAATCCGTTATCTTTGACTATGTTACGTAACAAGTACCTGCTTATTTGTGGCCTGGCCTTCCGCCACACATTTCGACATACTGCGCTCAAGTCAATGCACAGTGGTGACAGTGACGTCCAGATGTAGAGTCTCAATCTGAAACACCACATAGTAGTTGTATCACAATATTGCAACGCATAGAACATATGCATGATTTTCAGGAATGTTAATTAATTTAGTTAATTATTTTATTATTTTGTTGTGACTGTTCTGCATAATGTAGCAAATTAACAATCAAACGTGTCTACCAATTCTTTAGACGGAACAAGAAAATAATTGATTATTAAAACAAGATGAATTAATTAATATAACATGATAAAATATTTTGGAATGGTCTTAGTGTGAAATTTATCAAACGAATATATATATATATATATATATATATATATATATATATATATATATATATATATATATATATATATATATATATATATATATATATATATATATATATATACGTATATATATATATTTATATATATATATATATATATATATATATATATATATATATATATATATATATTTATTTATATATTTATATATGTATATATACATATACATATAAAATATTTTGGAATGGTCTTAGTGTGAAATATATCAAACGAAAGTTGAGGACGTTTCAGCAAGCGATATATGCGTATATAAATAAATAAACAAATAAATAAATATATATATATATATATATATATATATATATATATATATATATATATATATATATATATATATATATATATATATATATATACAAGAGAATTTACTCTGAAGTTTTGGTTTGTGGCGGAATACGCTGGCGTGGCAGATGTAATTTAGCTATACACAAGTTACATGTTTCTCTTGGTGTGGTGGCGTGCGTATGCGCATGTTCATTTTTTTATATTAATGAATTTATTCATCAACAACATTATTGTTATGGTACATGTATATTGATTGCTGAGCTCATCATCTTTCATTTGACATATTACACACTACGATAAAAACATAGTTCATCTTGTTCAGTTAATTAACTAATCTTAATTAACCAATGTTGTGAGTCATGTACATGGGCAATGTACTTAAGTTCAAGTACAAGTACTTTAAATTTTGCCCAAGTTCATGTCCAAATACTCGTCTAAAAATAAAGGCAAGTAAAAGTGAATTCAAGTGCAAAGTATTTTTTTTTAATACAGTCAAGTACGTCGAACGCTACATTTATGTTTCATAGTGGTGGTGGTCAAAGCGATGAAAACACAAAAGCAGCAGTATTATGCATTTATTAATTATTTAAATCAAGGCATAACATACTGGCATTTTGCATCAAATCATGAAATGTTCATTTATTTCTGGTTGCTGGTTAGTCAACCAGTGACTAACAGTATCACCCCCTTCATCGTATGAAGGGTTAGAGGTGAGAAGATATGGCCAAATTGCGACAAAGGGGATGAATGGAAATTTGAACTGTGTTGTTGTACTGGTTTGCAATAATCACCACATGATACCAATTTACGTGCTTATGCATCAGTTCAGTTTGTCGTCATTTAGTGCACAAAGGCAATGTTGCAATTTACAATCTGCTTATATTAGAAGTTTGCAATTTATATTTTCTGTTCTTAGGCTAGTCGTTGTTGTTGAGAGGGTTATAACATACCAATACAACAGGCTCAAAATCCTTCTTTCACCCAGACTGCTGGCACCAGATTATACTGGTGTATGAGGCAGTCTGACTTGAGTCACCTTACTTCTACAGAGGAAGCCTCAGCTGGCAGTTCTTAGCAGTTAGCACTGTCAGCCAGTGCCAAGTTGTATGCATATATATTAGAGTGATGATTGGCCAGTTAGAGTGATTGATTGGTCAGCTAGAATGGTTGATTGCTTAGTTAGAGTGATTGTCTGGTCAGTTAGACTGATTGGCTGGTTAGTTAGAATTATTGACAGGATGGGTAAAGTGGTTCACTGGTCAGTCAGAATGATCCACTGATCAGTTAAAATAATTTACTGGATTTTAAGATATTTGACAGTCACCAAGACTGGACAGACCTGGCCAGAGGAAGGCAGGTACCAAGGCGAGACGATATATTTTGTACACCTGTTATGTTTAGGCGCAGTGAATGTCTCTCACATGTAAAATGTTAATCTGCCTTTATGCACAAACTGAACGGCGTCTTGTGTCGACCTATATGAATGTATCCACGCACTACACCAATACATAACAAAATACGCACCTAACAGAGCCACAGTTGAATGTCGGCCATTGTGTCTGCCACTTTACCAACGCATGTCATCGTTAATCTACCAACACGTATCAATGCCAATCTAACAACATGTATCACAATATACGAGAAAATGTCAGCTTTTTTTGTTGTTTGCAAGCATTCAACAGCGCTGCAATGTATACACCAACAGGATTTGTTCCAACATTTCCGTCGATTTTCGTCGCCAAGCAGTGTGCACTGGGTCGACACCTGTGTTAACAACCTGCCACCTGTCCAGTCCTTGGTTTCTTTAGAGCGAGAGAACAGCGTGCGTCTCTTACTGTGTGATACCAATATAACCATATCAGTAGCTACGTTGGCTGTCGTACTGTTGGTTTTGTGTCAGAGCTGCATTACAAAAGGCTGTAGTGTGAACAGGTCGTCCTTCTCATGCAGTGTATCACCCATGCGATGGCGGCATGCCAACTTGCCGGTTTAAACCATTGATATGCGCGGGCGAGTAAAGATAACAACTGTTAAACTCGGGGAACGGGAATCACGTGATAACTGCTTGGTACGGGTATGTCGTTTTCACGATACGCCTGAATGCGCTTAGCGTCGAAGTTGGCGTTCGTGCGCTTCGATTCGCCACAACGACGTACGCAGCACTTTAACATCGTCTGTCGGTCGGACAAATTTAAGGAGGGACCTTTAAGTGGGTGTTCAACAGACCCACCATTCCGCCACTGTAAGTTACTCTTTCGTGGCAACGTGTTTGATTCGGGGTGCCGGCGGCGAAACGTTTACTATGAAAAGATAACTCTTTACATTCTATATCCTTACAGGTGCCCGCAGAGTTTTGAGTACTATAATTATCGATAATATCAAGTTGATACGAACAGTGGGGCATATTTCAACTCTGACCTCTTATCTCGAAAGTAGTATCCGGTGTAAGACGACATGGCCGCTTTGTGTAGTTGTCGTCGATCAGACAGATTCGTGCCACATACAGTTTATGACAACAGTGAATACAATTTTATTTATATGCGTTGACTGACGATTTTTCAGACGATTGCATCAGTGGCGTCTGATTTATAAACCTGCAGAACGTGGTTGATAAGGAAGCTACTCTGAATTAAAAATAGAAAATGTTGATATTCACCCCTGTACTCTTTAGAGATTTCCATTATATGTGTCCGTGGTTAAAATCTCCCATTATGATACATTCCTCTAAACTAACTTCCTTTATAGCGTTTTGTATATTTATGTTATCCCTTTCGTTTATGTTTGGACTTCGGTACACTAATCCAATAGATAATGTTGAATTCCATGTAAATATGTTGCACCAAACAGCTTCATCGCAATGTCTTTCCCTTTCTAATTATATTTCGTAAGCCTGAATAGATTATTTAATATGCAAAATACCCCCTCCGCTTCTTCCTATTCGATGTCTCCTAAACATTACGTATCATGTCAGTCGTAATTCAGCATCTGATATGTCTCTGTTGGCCCATGACTCTCTTATGCCAATTGTGTGAGGATCAATATATTCTACCATAATGTTTAATTCGTTTTTCTCATTTACTATGCTCCTTGCGTTAAACATACGCATTTACAACCAGCTTCTTGAATGTTTTTCGGACATTTTGTTATTGGTTTATCTGTACTAGTGGCCTCTTGTCCTGTTTGCGGCTTCTCTAAGTAACCCCCCCCCGCGATGCCAGTTTAAACAGTGCTACCAAAAAGCTAGATATTCTTCAAACAGGTGCGTCGTCAACGGCGACGTGTTCGCCGCTACACCGGGACTGCGGGTAGTCGTTCGTGACGTGGTGGACGGCTTTTTTAATCCGGCTGTCCCCGCGCACGACTTATTGCAACAAGCGTGGGGTCGCGACCCCTGCATGAAAAGCGGGTATGTGCAGGTTTCTTAGGCTGCTACGACAGAAGCTAGAGTCCGTATAAAGTTGGAAGAAAGTTTTGGAAATGTGTTGAAAAGTAAAGTAGTCGCACGTCTATTAAAGATACCATTCAAATGTTTGCGTAGATCAGCCATAGAATTAAAGATAGTCCGAACAAAAACCTCCAGCAACGAGCATTGTGTGTGTGTGTGTGTGTGAGTGTGTTGTGAGTGTGTGTGTGTGTGTGTGTGTGTGTGTGTGTGTGTGTGTGTGTGTGTGTGTGTGTGTGTGTGTGTGTGTTATTATTACTAATATTTATAGTTAGTTTGTCTATTTGTCGCATGTTTTTGGGCAAAGGGTTCCAAAGTGTCGGTCCGGACACCGAGAAAGCTCACTTGCCATAGTCAATGTTGTGGATGGTCGGTGATAGAACAATGTTACATCCACATACGTTAACACACGAGACGTCTTGCAGATGTTTACGATTTGGTGCCGAGATGATAATAGCCTCGGTCTTGTTATCATTCAGCAGGAGATTGTAGTCAGACATCCACTGTCTCGCTTCTTCGATGCATCGCTCGATGCGATCAACCGCATCAGTAGCTTCTCCATTCCGCATTCCACTCAGATTGACAGTTGAGTGTCATCTACATAAAGGTGGTATTTTAGGTTATGCTTCCTGAAAATAACACCTAATGGAAAAGAGTAAATGGAGAAAGGAATTCGACCCAGCACAGACCCTTGTGGGATGCCAGATTCGATCAACGTTCTCTGAGAGTTGTGGCCAATAATGCAAACTGTCTGAGTTATGTTCAATATGTATGACTCCAGCCATATCAGTGCAGTGCCTTGAATGCCTTGCCGCGCAGCTTGCTGATTAACATCGAGTGGCCAACGGCGTCAAACGCCGCGCTCATATCGAGCAGAACTGCCGGCACACCTTTCCTTCTGTCAAGAAAATGGTCATTCTGTATGCGCACTAACGTTGTCTCAGTACTGTGATGTTACCTATATGCACTTTGGAAAGTATCCAACACATTCTTGTTGTCTGGGTGCTGGCGAAGTTGGACTGCTACGTGGCGCTCCAGTAACTTTGACACAAATGACAAGTTTGATATTGGCCGGTAGTTTTTCATCGAGTCTTGATCAAGGTTAGGTTTCTTCAATAAAGGTGTAATCACAGCACGTTTGAAGTTTGCTGGCATGGACCTCGACTCGAGCGACATGTTGATGATTGTAGCTTATGTCGGCGCAATAATATCAATGTTGGCTTTGACGAGTGGAGTAGGAAGTTGATCAAGCGCGCTTGATTTGTTGGACACTTTACTAAAGAGAGAACGCCGTCTGTGGTGATGCTGGAAAACGCACTGACTGTGCTAGACATTTCATAATGCACATACTCAGCGTTGACAGTTTGTAGGCGTCTGCCCACTAAGTGTCTATGAAAGTCTAACACTTTCCGTGTGAAGTGCACAAGAAAGTCATCCGCAAGATATGCAACACCAGTCACTGGATTGGGAAGTTTTGGACCAGCTTGTCTCTTCATCAGGTCATCCATGATCCCGAATAGTGCTTTGTTTTTACCTGCACATTCGTAAATTTTGTGTGTGTAGAATTTGGCCTTAGCACACTGTATTTGTTGATTGTAAGGCCCACGTTGTCCAGTGTAGATATCTCGGTGAATCTGCCGCTTTGTCAGTCTCCATTTCCGCTCTGCTTGCCTGAGCTTTCGCTTAGCAAGCGATAGTTCGTTTGAGTGCCAAGGTGTGTTGGGACGCACAGTAATTGACCGTGTGATCAGTAGAACGAGGCTGTTTAACAGTCCTTTCAAAGTAGAGTCGTATTGTTGCGACAGGTCTGCAATGTTGTTGCACGGACTTGTTACCAGGTGTATAAGTTCAAAATCGGATCTGAATTTCGTTGAATTAATTCCAGCATATTTGCGATAGGAAATATGCTTCTTCGTTCGGTCCGGCTTTGGTGCTTTAGCAAGCAGTGAACAGCGTGGTGTTCGGTGAGCAGGGAACCCACCGTCACTGACGTCACAACGCTTCCAGAGGATGGCGTGATTACGAGGTCCAGAATATTGCCGATGGTATGTGTCGGACGACGAACGTGCTGCTGCAAGTTGGTGGCATGCTGACGATCAAAGAAATCGTATGAGTACCGGCCTTTCCATAGTGGATGTTAAAATCGCCCAGGATGATTAGTCCAGTCAATTGTGCTGTAAAATATTCGAGGAGATTGGTGAACTCGGCCATAAAGGTTCCGCGTCGGCCCGTGGATGGAGGCCTGTAAACGAGTAGTAGCCTGGTGACACTTGATGGTGTGCTGAACATCACCTCGAGGCATTGGAATGATGATGCTGGCCACGGTCGCGAGAAGATCATGTTTATACGTCACTTCACCTCAGCTATCATCTTCGGGCCAAATGACCCATAAGGCTGAAGTGCATCTCCTCCAGCTCGCTCTGTCAGCTGCTACACGTCTGGCTTCGTTCCATCTGTTCCACCCCAGTATGCGTCTTTCATTTTCAATAGTTGATCGCCACGTTGTCTTTGGTCGACCAACCTTTCTTCTACCTTCAGGTGTCCAGGTCAATGCCGTCTCACATTTGCTGTTCTTGTCCATTTGTAGGATATGTCCTACCCACTTCCATCTTCTAAATGTGTCCTAAATGCTGATTGTCTTCAATTTTGTTTTTGCGAGAATATCTCGATTTGATACAATGTATGGCCATCGAATTTGTAGGATTCGCCTTATGCACTTGACAAACATTTTATATAACTTTCTGTTGTCTCCTTCGTTAATTTTACATGCTTCACTTCCATACAACAACACTGGTTTAACAAGTGTGTTAAATAGCCTCAATTTAGATCTCAATGTGTATATATTTGAACTCCATAGTTGCTTCAGTGTCATGAAGGATACGCTCGCTTTACGAATTATGTTAACAATGTCATCGCCGCCTCCTCCTTGCTTACTAACGTTAGCACCCAGGTAGTTATACTTGTCCACTTCCTTTAGCTGTTGATCATCGATTAGTATTCTGTTTTTGCTGTTTATCCTCAATATTTGAGTTTTCTCTTTGTTTATTCTTAGTCATGTCCTTGCTGCAAATTTATTAAGTTGTATTGTCTTTGTTTGCATGTGTGTGTAGCATGATGACATTAGTGCTACGTTGTCGGCAAAGTCCAGGTCCTCTAGTTTTTACGTGAAGTTCCATCTTATCCTTGTTTGGTTTCCTGCTGTTGTGTTTCTCATTATGCAGTCCACTACTATCAAGAAGATAAATCCAGACATTACATTTCCTTGTTTAACTCCAGTTTTGACCTTGAACCACTCAGATTCCCCACCTTCGTCTAACACTGCACATTCACTATTTTCTTATAACATCTGTACCATGTGGATTATCTTGCATGGAATTCCATAGCTCTCCATAATTTTCTATAGACTCTCTCGGTGCACCGAGTCAAATGCTTGTTCGAAGTCAACAAACGTGACGGATAGAGTTGCCTGCCATTCCACTACCTGTTCTATAATATTTCGTAAAATAAATATGTGTTCTACTGTGCCTCTCCCACTTCTGAAACCTGCTTGTTCGTCTCTCAACTTGCTGTTAACTCCGTCTCTTCCGAAAACTTTACTAGGAACATCTATCAAAGTAAATCCTCTCCAATTCCTGCACTCTGTAAGGTCTTTTAGCGATATGTCCCTGCTTCCACGTTTTTGACACTTTCTCTTGTTCCCAAAATGTTCTGAATAATTTGATAAGCCATATCTCTGTTGTATTCATATCTGCTTTTAATAATTCTGCTGTAATTTCATCCTTGCCCCCTGCTTTCCCGTTTTTCATATTCCACTGCGCTGTTCTAATGTCTGCTTTTGTTATTGGGTCAGTGCTGATTTAATTTATGATCAGATCTATCTTCACATCTGTTACAGGGTCATCATGTATAGGTATATTATATATTCCCTCGAAGTGTTCTTTCCATCGCTTACTTCTGGCCAATCCTTCCTTTATTAAATTTCCACAGTTGTTTTTCACTGCATAAATTGGTGGTCGCTCGCAATGTCGGCTCCTCTCATGGCCCTAGTGTCCACTACTGATGTCCGGTGTTGCCTGCTCACTAACACATGTTCTATTTGATTATTTGTCTTTCCTCCTGGAGATGTCAATGTCTGTCTATGTATCAGTTTATGTGGAAAATGGTACTTGAGGTCAACAGGTCTTTCTCCATTGTTATTTCATTCACCTACTCCGTGGCTTCCTATTATGTTTTCATATCCTTCGTTGTCTTCTCCAAATTTGGCATTTAAATCCCCCATTACTACTCATGTTTATACACGACTTGTATAAAACACCGACTCCCCCACCCCGTCGGTCAGACCGAGGTAGGTGGACGACACTGTATCCCTCCGGGGTCAGCTTGCTGGTGTTTGCGGTATCCTTTGGGTCATCGGTCAGACACGTCTCTGTTAGCGCAATGATATAAAGGTCTTGTTCACACGTATAATCAGTGATGAAATCCGTCTTATTTCTGATGAATCTTGCATTAAGCAGAGCAAGGTTTGTGCAGTTCAGAGGATTGGATGATAATTTCAGAGTAATTAGGTTGTCATGCAGTTGTGAGGATGTGTGCGTTCCGTTTGCTGGTGCTTACGGATTAGTCGATGACCGATCACAGTGGCGACACGGTATTGTTTATGTCCACCTCGGCAGCCGCGCGTAGTTGGAAGTCTCGCGGCAATGCCGAGTTCACGTAACATGTTCCATGTTCTGGCATCCAATCGTGACGAGTCGGAATGTTTGCCATGGGCCAGTTGACAAGGAGTGTAAGTGTACTGGGCTTGGCCTTGTTCTGTCCTTCTTGACCAGATACAGCCACTTGACACTGCCACTGAAGTGTGACGGCCGACCTGCAGGCGGGTTGGTAGTGCCAGCTGGTAGTCGTCAAGCCTGACTGATCACCAATTCAGCAATGCAAGTAAAATACCAGTTCATAAAAAAACATTAAAACTCACAGATGTGCTGCACTTGTAGACGATTGTCCGTGGCACTGCAATCCAAGTATACTCACTAACACCACTGTTGAAAAATATCTATGTCAGACAACATGTACAAATCATGATATTATACAGCTCTTTTATGGTGCAGCCACGTAGGCACAACCACATCACAATATATTGATATGTGTGTCTATGTCCCTAAACGGGTGCGCTTTGCCCCTCACTACTCTGTACCCGGCTGTCAAATGATTGCGAAATACTGCATGGACTGTTGCTGGTCAGCACTGAGAACAGCCAAACTGTGATCAGTAGAAGGGTTTGTACATACAACATTCACATACAGTGGGTCACAACGAGTCTATTATATTGCTGTACGCTTGGGTAGGCGTGGACTACGACCTGATAGGAATCTTATCTCTTCGTTTGAAAACCTCACTACGCACAAGCTCCTATTATAATAACCCCATGCGATGAGTCATATAGCTATGCAGTTAATATGTCTATATTCATAACTGTAACAAACCCATTCAGTTAGAGATATAGTTATGTAGTTAAACTGTCTGTATTTATAACTGTAACAACCTCATTCAGTGAGTCGTATAGCTATGTAGTTAAGATGTATGTGTTTATAACTGTAACAACCCCATTCAGTGAGTCATATAGCTATGTATTTAATATGTACGTATTTATAACTGTAACAACCCCATTCAGTGAGTCATATAGCTATGTATTTAATATGTATGTATTTATAACTGTAACAACCCCATTCAGTGAGTCATATAGTTATGTATTTGAGATATCTCTACGCATAACTGTAACCGTTTCTGTCTTAGATGAATATAAGTCGGCTAAATCGAGTTTACCCCTAAACGTTTGCGCTTTGCCCATCACTACTCTGTATCCAACTGCCAAATGGTGACGAAATGCTGTCTGGAAGGTTACCAAGCTGCATTCAGAGCAACCAATCGGTGCTCAGTTGACACATTTATGCTGATAACATTCACATAGGGTGAGTCACTGTGACATATATGCTATGTTGCTGTAAGCTTGGCTGATGTTCGTGTACCAACCCGGGGCACCTTAATTAATTAATTAATTTAAAATGTATTACTATAAAACTTGCTTAGCGTTGTTGCTTAATCTAATATACAGAGTGTCAATACATAACTTGTCATGGCTAATCAATAAATATATTTCTGTAATATTTCGTCAAAGAAATGTGATGATATCGCTCAAACCAAGAAAGTGTACACATTGATTAAACAGTTTGTTTCCAACGTGTCTACGTGTTGCGCTCTTCAACTGACGTGTCTGTTGATAAGACGGCATCCTCCGGATTAAAAATGTTGAACCAAGATGTGAACTCAACAAAACGCTTCAATGAAATTAAATTTCTATCAGATCCAGACATCCACGTTTAGAGCAACGCTTTACTTTCCTGTTGATCCGTTTGACATTTTTTATGACAATTTATTATGTTTTGATTTCCATTAGTCGACCATACTACCATGTAGTAGCGCAACATGTTACATACGAACAAAATAAACCAAAAGGAGACCAAGCTCCGTCACCCATTAGTCGACCATGCTACCATGTAGTGGCGCAACATGTTACATACGAACAAAATAAACCAAAAGGAGATCAAGCTACGTCACCCATTAGTCGACCATGCTATCGTGTAGTGGCGCAATATGTTACATACGAACAAAATAAACCAAAAGGAGACCAAGCTACGTCACCCGTTAGTCGACCATGCTACCATGTAGTGGCGCAACATGTTACATGCGAACACAATAAACCAAAAGGAGACCAAGCTACGTCACCCATTAGTCGACCATGCTACCACGTAGTGGCGCAACATGTTACATACGAACAAAATAAACCAAAAGGAAACCAAGCTACGTCATCCATTAGTCGACCATGCTACCATGTAGTGGCGCAACATGTTACATACGAACAAAATAAGCCAAAGGGGCAAGGCCCAACACCCAACATAGATATGCCACGGAAGCCGTCTCTTAGTGTGTGTTGTTAGGTGTTACACAGATGGGCGACACTATTTGCCCAGTTGTCCAGTCCCTGGTCAATGCGTATATGCAGGGTGCCTGTCAAATATATTCACGCAAAACACACTCACCGAATCACGAAATCCGTTGAGGTGGCGGCCGTCTGACCTTGGACCGGCGACACAAATATCCACACGCTCACCACCACACTGCAACTTACAGAAATGTCATACGTATCACCGTCAACCCCGTGTTACGTGTGCCCGTATTGGTCACCCTGGGGGGTCACTGTATATCACTGTCGAAACCAGTCACGCATATCCTTGTGGGATTGATGTCAAGCATACCTTTGTCTGTTCGTCTGGCATGGTGCGTCTGTTGGGATAACAACATTCTACGCAGGAACAGCGTCGAGGTGGTGCTAAATAAATGTTCATAATACAATAGAAACATAATTACCACAAATATTTAAAGACACAACATAGCCAAGCACACACTACAGTGTGGTCATACTCACTACGCATTCAACAAACGTTGTGGTAAACATAAAGCATGTCTTCACTCAATTAACATCACATATTTATATTTTATATACATTTGTTGTACAGGTTGTGTCCGATAAATATTCTCCTTCAAGTCGCGCGTGAGTAGTTGACCCCCCTCGAGTCTGTCACGCCCCAGTAGGTTGACCGACATCTACGACGGCTCAAATAAACAACAAGCAGACGTCGAGCAGTACGGTCACGAATAAACAACAAGCAGACGCGTAACAGTACGGTCACGAATAAACAACAAGCAGACGTCGAGCAGTACGGTCACGAATAAACAACAAGCAGACGTCGAGCAGTGCGGTCACGAATAAACAACAAGCAGACGTCGAGCAGTACGGTCACGAATAAACAACAAGCAGACGCGTAACAGTACGGTCACGAATAAACAACAAGCAGACGTCGAGCAGTAGGGTCACGAATAAACAACAAGCAGACGCGTAACAGTACGGTCACGAATAAACAACAAGCAGACGTCGAGCAGTACGGTCACGAATAAACAACAAGCAGACGTCGAGCAGTACGGTCACGAATAAACAACAAGCAGACGTCGAGCAGTACGGTCACGAATCTTTGAATCAGCTGATCACATTCGCCCGGCGGATGTCGAACAAGCGGCGTAGCACGATAATCAACATACCATTATTCCAAAAGTTTGAATATAAACCACTATTTGGCATGACATTGTGAATGGCGTATTTACGTTGAAAGGTTGGGTTCTATCAATTGAGAGAACGATCTTCTACCCATTACGCCCTGCGCCCCGCAGTCTGATCGATGTTATCTGGGATCGCATAATCGACTTTACTGCTGTGGGCAGGTCTCTTACTATATCGGTGCAGTGATCGTTGTTACATGGGATCACACAGTTTACTTCACTGTTGTGTCATCTTAGCACATATTTTATTTTTGAATAGCAAAATGTTTATCCACTGGCATGAAGGAACCACGCTTAGATCTTCTAACTCTCTTAACGTAGACATTTTCAGACAGGTCAATTATTCACAGGTCAATACTACCACGTGGTCTATACCACGGGGTCAATTTACACTTCCACTCCGACTCATCTGCTCTTTGTTGGAATTCCCCGCTACGTGGCGCCATCATACGGAGAGATGTGTCAATGCTGACAAGACTATAGTGGCTTGCCTGGTGTGTTTACATACACGCAATAGCGAGTCCTTTGTTACACACAATTGGAGACGTCCGTGGGGGGGCGGACGCACCCTGGAGCCACCGACGTGTTTACAAATCTTCAACAATTCGTCACACTTGGCCAAACGTATGTCAGCTCTGTTGTAGGTGCGGTCGGGGTGCGACTGTAGCGCATACACACGCACACGCACACGCACACGCATACGCACACGCACAAATACAACGTACTCGCAACATAATATTGTACTCTTGTTTTCAAATAGTGATATTCGTGGCTTCAAATACTCTTACTGGAAATGATATTCATGGATTGAAACACTTGTAACTGAACGGTACTCGTGGTTTGAGATGTTCTAACTGTAGATGGTACTTATGGTTTCAAATATCATCTACATATCAACATTTCTTATGTATGAAAATCAATCGCTATTTGGCATGATCTTTTTAATTGGGTATTTATGTTGAAAGTTGTTTTGCAGCCAGTTCCGAGTTATTAGATTTATCCCAGCTTGTCCGACCACTGCTGAAGACTCCACCACTTGACAAAGACATCCTGAGCAACTATCCACCAGTGAATAGCCTGACACAATTATCCAATATAATTGAGAAAGTAATCTCGATTATGATAATTGCGCACACCTCTGATCAGCGATTTGCTGACTGCCTTCAGATGGCGTATCGAAAAAACATTCGACTGAAAGGGCCGTACTTTACTTCTTTACGTTACACGTGCCATTAAAACATTCGACTGAAAGGGCCGTACTTTACTTCTTTACGTTACACGTGCCATTAAAACACCCACGAACAATAAACAAGGAACAACTCTGGTTCTCGTGTATCTTACAGCGGCCTTCGATACTTCTTTACGTTACACGTGCCATTAAAACACCCACGAACAATAAACAAGGAACAACTCTGGTTCTCGTGTATCTTACAGCGGCCTTCGATACAATCAACCACATCTCAATTAGGCGATTACATTTTCACTACGGCTTTGTCGGCAACTCACTTTACTTGATGTAAACCAGGAGTACAGGTTTTTTGTTTATGTAAACAACGCCAAAAGGTTTGACCCTATGACTTGAAGGGATCACCTCCACGACATTCCAAAAATGCTTTGCTGCCGGGTCTGGGGTGAGGCTTTGCCCCTGAAATCACTAATCGAAGTATATTTCCTTATGGGAATGACGCCAAGGTTAATAACAGTGTCAAATGTTCCCGTGTGGTTCCGTGAAAATGGCATTGCCAATTCCTGCAAAGGGTGAGAAAAGGGGCATTCATTTACTTGAATGACACTTTCTTTACGGAATGGCGTGAAGGATAAAAACAGTGTCAAAGTTGAAAACAGTGTCAGTTGTTCCGGTGGGGGTTCCCTGAGAATAGAATGACCAATACCAGCAATGCTAGGTTGGGCCTTCCCCTACCAGCAATTAACCCCGAAATAATGAGAAAATGGACATTCGCTTAATGGAACGATGCGATAGATAAAACAGTGATTGTTGGCAGCATCCTCCTCCGTGAAGCCGTGCTAAAGCACAGCATATGTAGTCATGGCCAGGGATCACTTGGAGAAGATATGTTCCAGTCGTTGTGAACAAATCCACTCGGTATTTGACAAGTGTCTGTCACAGTCGATTCGGAGCAAAAGCTGCGGTGTCTAGGTGTAATCACCGCACCTTCATCATCACTGGACATGACCAGGCCAGCGGCCGAGTGGGACGTAGGTCCTAAAGCACGGAGCATTCAGGGAAGCGTTTACCAGTTAACTCGTGGAGGAATGGGAGAAACCGCACTGTGGGCCAATCATAGGAAACGACACGAGGAGGCCGACACCCTCGACCGACACCCTAATGCTGACGTTCTGGCCATTATTGGGCTTAACGGAAGGTGGTAATTAAGTGATAAACATTATTGTGCACTATGGATTTGGTAACCACCGAATGTACACTGATGTGTCAAATCTGCATGTGATTGTTGAGGAGAAACAGTCTGTGTTCTCTGAAGCACTGATGGGACAGTATGCTCTTACACGGTGTCAGTTCACAATGTCTTTCTCCGGAATAGGCAACGTGAAGCCCTTCACGCTGCTGGAAGCAGATGCAGACGGCATTGCGATCATTCACGTCCGTGGAAATTGATCACACCAACGAGGCAATGTACAAGGCCTTCGTGCGTATGAGTGGTAGTAATGAGAAGGAGCTCAGCGCCAGGATAGAGAAGACTAGTTGTGTCTCCTTACTCTCTTGAACTAGGACGCTTGCCAATCACATCTAAAGGGCCAAGTTTGTGGCGATGATCTGGAAGAGGGTCGACCAGACTGTTCCGACTGGTGAGGCGAGTCCCACCGCTGGAAGGAGACTGAACACGGCTTGGAGCCTGACTAGTATCCACCAAGTGCGCTCCAGAAGTCCTTCACAGCCACACCTGCGGAAGACGGGGACAGCGTGGGAGCGACGTGAACAGATGACGGGGACAGCGTGGGAGCGACGTGAACAGACGATGGGGACAGCGTGGGAGCGACGTGAACAGACGATGGGGACAGCGTGGGAGCGACGTGAACAGACGATGGGGACAGCGTGGGAGTGACGTGAACAGACGATGGGGACAGCGTGGGAGCGACGTGAACAGACGATGGGGACAGCGTGGGAGTGACGTGAACAGACGATGGGGACAGCGTGGGAGCGACGTGAACAGACGACGGGGACAGCGTGGGAGCGACGTGAACAGACGACGGGGACAGCGTGGGAGCGACGTGAACAGACGATGGGGACAGCGTGGGAGCGACGTGAACAGACGATGGGGACAGCGTGGGAGCGACGTGAACAGACGATGGGGACAGCGTGGGAGTGACGTGAACAGACGATGGGGACAGCGTGGGAGCGACGTGAACAGACGACGGGGACAGCGTGGGAGCGACGTGAACAGACGACGGGGACAGAGTGGGAGCGACGTGAACAGACGATGGGGACAGAGTGGGAGCGACGTCCACGTATAACGAACCATACAGTAGACGGAGTGGAGGCTGTGACGACAGTGACAGAGAAGACATTTGAACAGTAAGTGTGAATATAATGCTATTTTCCTTATGGAGATATAATAATAAATAATAATAATAAAATACGATATTTATATAGCGTCATAATCACACTGTGCTCTTTGGCGCTTTACAATACAATAATAGTACAGCTAAACATATACACGCAGTTAAATAATTAAAATAATCAATTAATTAAGAACAATACAACTAAAAATCATACATCAAATTAAACGGTTAAAAATACAAATACAATTGAAATTTAAGGGCATTACACTAAAACGTATAAATGTAATTAAATAATTTAAATGATAAATTAAATTAAGGGCAATACAATTATAAGTATCAAATGGGATTAAAATAGTAAAATATTAAATTTAATTAGACAGAATAATAATAATAAATATTGAATAAGTTTAAAGCCGGTAAACATATAATTTTAACTTGTATATTCCTGTCAGAAAAGGAAGGTCTTTAACTGCCGTTGAGAACTGCGGGCAAATTGTTCCAAAGCGTAGCCGCCGCTTTGGTGAATGTGCGATCATCGTGTGTGGCTGTTCTAGTTCTAGGCACAGTCAATGTGATGGTAAATTCGGGTTGTAGTGAGCGTGTTGGTCTGTAAATGTACCGCAGATCACATATGTAATCCGGTGCTTGGTGGTTGACAGCACGGAAAGTTTGTGACATGATTTTATATTGTATTCGGCGGTGGACAGGAAGCCACTTTAGCTCCTTCAGAACGGGAGTGATTTGCGAGCGGCGACAGGTTCTTGTGATTATGCTCGCTGGTGCGTTCTGTAGACGTTGCATTGTCGAGTCGAATCACGAACAGACCATGGAGTAGAGAATTGCAGTAATTGAGTCATGATGTTACGAGAGCATGAATAAGTGTTTTCGCTGCATCGTGAGACAGGTATCGACGAATCCTCCCGATATTTCTGAGGTGGTAATATCCAGTTCGGCATACGAGTTCACGTGCTGGGTCATACTTAGATGTTGATAATCCCAAGATCACGGACGGAGGATGATCGTAGTTGTTGCTGTCCTCCGACCGAAACACCTATGTTTGGCAACGATTTCAATTCCTGTTTGGATGTGAACAAGATCACTTCCATCTTCTCATCATTCCATTTCAGCATGTTTTGCGCAATAATACTAATGTAATAATAAAATTACTTGTGTGGCGCCAATATCCTCGGAAAATCCGAACTCAGTGGCGCAACAAAACCAAAGGATTAGACATTCTCTTGATCACATACAATGCAAAAAGTCGTCAACCGATGAATGGAAGTGACAAGAAGCTAAGGAGGATAGGCAATATTAAAAAGATAGTTTTTCAGATGACGGCGAAATGAAGCTATATTTCCTGCTGATTTTACGCTGTCGGGGAGTGAATTCCACAGACTTGGTGCGGCAACCGAGAAAGCTTCAGTTCCAGCGTTTGTCTTAATTCTGGGAACAGAAAGTAAACCAGAACGAGACGACCGAAATTGTCTGCGCTATCTTGCTGGAGTGAGCATTCAATGTAAATATGCAGGTTGTTTGGTTGAAAGGGCTTGATATGTAATTGTACAGATCTTAAAAATAATGCGATATCGCAAAGGGAGCCAATGCGATGATTTTAGAAGTTGCACTGATCGAGAGAAACGAGGAGATCGTGTAACTACCCTAGCCAGACAATTGTTGACACGTTGAAGCTTTGTAATATCCTTGATAGCAATATTATGAAGGAGGGAATTGCAATAGTCAAGTATGCTGCTAACAAGAGCTGTTGCAATAGTTTTAGCGACAGAAAGTGACACATAACGGTGAATACGGCGAAGATCACGGATATGATAAAAACAGCAACGACACGTTTGAGAAATATGTTGTCTAAAGTTGAAATTCTTATCAAAGGTGACTCCCAAATTCCTCGCCGAGGCTGCTGGTGTGATATTTTGACTCAGGATACGTGTCGGGAAAAAAACCATCAAGTTTGCCGCACTGCTTTGGAGTACCAATGAAGAGAAATTCAATTTTGCCTGCGTTTAACTTTAATTTGCTGTCAGTCATCCAGAGGAAGATTTTGTAAGCCAAGTACAAACATCCTTGATACAATCATTCAAACGGGCGACTGCTGTTGATCGCTCTTCGGGGTCGTTGTTCATGAATGAGACATATAACTGGGTGTCATCAGCATAGAAGTGCACATCTAGTTGATGATGCCTGATTACGTCTCCAAGTGGCCGTGTATATAACGAGTACAGTTTCGGGTCTAGCACTGATATAATAGGACAATGAACAATGAATGTTCTTTGTTTTACTTATTCAGAAACCAAGTGTTTCACCAGATAACATTTAAGCGAGACCACGTTGCAGACACATATCAGTCCTGTACTGTAGTGTATCAGTCCTGTACTGTAGTGTGGTAATGTCGACGTTGTGTTGTTCGAACTAACGATTTTCACGTTTGTTTATTTTAGAGCTGGGATTAACAAGATTGTGTTTTATTGACTAGGTAGAATGTTAAAATGTTTATCAAACCAAAAAAACTTTGGGTTTAGCCTCTTCTAATCGAGACCATCAGTCATCGGTGAAATGATGTAGCTACGACGATAATAACCATTGCGGCGGTGGGGAGACTTTTTGGAGTTGCTGGCGGAGAAAACATTCCTGACATTGGCTATTCAGTTCTCAGGGAACCCAAATAAATGATATGACATTGTCTTTAGCCTTGGGGTCATTCCCATAAATAAATGTCATTTATTTCTCGCCCTTTGGGGGTTCCTGGCGGGGGAAGGCCCACATAAAATTATTGACATTGGTCAGGTCATACTCAGAGAACCACACGGGAACATTTTACACTGTTTTTAACCTTGATAGTGTTTTATCCTTCGCGTCATTCCATTAAATAAGTGTTACCATGACCCTGGCGACGACAGTTGCACACCTAGGTAATAGGAAAGTTAGGTATTTGCTCTACCTCTTGGGCTTTTTCCTGGTAACTCTCCTCTATGCAAGTAAGTACCAGACTATCGGGTTTTATTTCCCAGTGGGTCTACTTGGCCAACTTTCTTCTCTTAATGCAACATAGCA
This sequence comes from Lamellibrachia satsuma, assembly GCA_033239005.1. Classification (NCBI taxonomy): domain Eukaryota; kingdom Metazoa; phylum Annelida; class Polychaeta; order Sabellida; family Siboglinidae; genus Lamellibrachia; species Lamellibrachia satsuma. The sequence goes on from BSQZ01000066.1 coordinate 3,070,840, forward strand.
GTCTTTCCGTTCCCTTAGCCCATACCTACCCTTTCTAGACAGGTGGGGGCAAATAACCTGTCCGTCGGCACCAGGACGGTGGCTGTACATTATTGTTTCACGATCGAAATCGCGAGGTGCCTGGCGGAAGTCTACATAAACTCGGCGGACATCTAGGCAGGGCCCAACTACACCCAATGAAGACATGACGTATATATGACTTCTAGACAGGGTTTAACTACACCCAACAAAGATAAAGCATATCTGTGACGTCTCGGCAGGGTCTAACTACACCAAATGAAGACATGACGTATCTGCGAAATCTATGCTGGATCCAACTACACCCAATAAAGATATGACATGTCTGCGATGTAATTATACCGTCAATATTTGGTTTGGACTCCCCATAATGCGACGTGATAATTACGTCCCATTAAAGTGACGTCAAAAACTCACCTAGCAATAACGTCGTCTCGACCTCACCAAACCAGAACGTAATTGCAACGTCACAGTTAGGGTTAGGTGAAGTTTCGACCACACCAAACCAGAACGTGATTGCGATGTCACAATTAGGTGCAGTTTCGACCTCACCAAACCAGAACATAATTCCGAAGTCGCATCTTGGTGACGTCCAGACCTCGGGCGGGCGGGCGGGCGGGCGGGCGGGCGGGCGGGCGGGCGGGCGGGCGGGCGGGCGGGCGGGCGGGCGGGCGGGCGGGCGGGCGGGCGGGCGGGCGGGCGGGCGGGCGGGCGGGCGGGCGGGCGGGCGGGCGGGCGGGCGGGCGGGCGGGCGGGCGGGCGGGCGGGCGGGCGGGCGAATGATAATGTCTTTTTCACGTGAACTTAAAGGCGAGACAACTGAACAACGAGATAAATCAAACGTATGATGAAATAATAAGATTGCTCGACTTAGATAGTTATGTCATTATTGTTAATGACTATTATTTCCATGAACAACCACTTTCTGAAAATACACTACAGTGTTACACACCTGCAATTACTAATGAAGTATTATCATTAAACAATATCCTAACCTAACAAATCGTGAGATATTCACCTATTTCCAACATTTCTACTAAAAAACAGTATCAATCAACTCATCTTTCCCATTACTACTATCATAAATCTTTTAAGGCTAGGCGGAGTTGTTCCACTGGATTTCAAACAAACTCGTGTAAATCCTCTTATTAAAAAACAAACTCTGTGTAAAAATGAACTAAAGAATTATTGTCCGATCTCAGTTTTATGTCAAGGGTATTGGAAAAAGTAGTTGCTAATCGCCTTCATGAACATACTTATAAACATCACTTATCAAATGATCTCTCCATTTAATAAATATCTCAGCTGCTTTCGACACGATTGATCACCTAATCCTTTTACCACGCCTTCATAGACATTTTGGCATTTCTGGCACAACTCTTCGGTGGTTCAAATCATGTTTTTTCAGACATACACGAAAATACTAACATATCTGGCACACAATCTTGCCCACAACACCTTCCATTCGGAGTGCCGCAAACATCGGTCATGGGCCCTGTTCTGTTTAGCTTATATACTACGTCTCTCAGCCAAGTCATTACTAATCATAATCTCAGTCACATCTATGCTGATGACACACAGGTTTACACATGACTTTCACAATCAAATGCACAAGAAACTGTTTCGACTTTAAGTGACTGTCCCACTGACATCTTGTTTTAGATGGAATCAAGTAAGCTAAGGCTTAATCCATATAAAACAGACCAACATTATATTATTATTGGCACTAAGCTACAACGAAATAGGGTCATCAGTCGTTTTCCAGTTAAACTGCTTGGCAGTGATACATTCTTATTAAATATTGTTCGTAATCTAGGTGTTGTATTTGATAGTGACTTCAACTTTCGCCAGTATATTTCTCAAGTATGCAAATCCTGTTTCTATCATATACGTGATCTCCTTCGAATTCGGCGCTACATATTTATCTATACTGCAACAACAATATCAACGGCAGTAATTAGTATCCGCCTTGGCGGCGTTGTCCTTTGATTTCGGCATCGGTCGCACCATCGAACAATTTTCAGTACGACATAATAATTGACGTTTTGTATTAATATTACAAAACATAAAATTGGCAGATAGTGAGCAATATCATAGTGAATATCCTCTTCATTGTAAGCTACTGATTTATACAATTCCACAAACTTGTTAGTAAAATGTTTAAGTGCCGATTTAAATGAAAAATTTAAACCATCATGCATACATAGATATTCCAATAATATGGTCAAAAAGTCCACTATGTAATAATGAATTATCAATAACAGTACTAGTAAATGTATAACAAATATTATTCCCTACACAATCAATACATGACTTGGTTGATTCATTGATTCTAAACATAGCCATTTTGAGACACTTTTTCACAGCAGTGTCCATAGTATTGTGTGATATTTGGACCCCGGGCCTATTCAACGGGGTTAATTTACAATACTGCACTGATTCATGTGTCTCTTGTTGGAATTCACCACTACGTGACACCACCTTACAGAGACAAATTTTGCCTGCGTGGTGTGTTTACAAACACTCAACAGGGAGTCCTTTGTTAAACATAATGGAGCTGGCATACCTGTCCCGTGTTGGTCATGCCTGGCCACACACCACTTGGTCACGCCTCACCACACACCGATTAGCACCATTGCAGCTGCGGCCGGAGCTCGACACAATGGTGAAAGTAACGCGCACACAAGCTTAAAATACCCGTAATTGCAAAATGGTATTCGTCATTTCAAATATTCTAATTGCAAATGGTACTCGTCGTTCTCAGTGTATGTCAGCTCGCTCCCCATCCAGTGCCAGCATGGCGAAAGATCAATGTTCTCAGTGAATGTCTGCTCGCTCCCCATCCAGTGACAGCATGGCGAAAGATCAATGTTCTCAGTGAATGTCTGCTAGCTCCCCATCCAGTGCCAGCATGGCGAAAGATCAATCTTCTCAGTGAATGTCAGCTCGCTCCCCATCCAGTGCCAGCATGGCGACGGATCAATGTTCTCAGTGTATGTCAGCTCGCTCCCCATCCAGTGCCAGCATGGCGACGGATCAATGTTCTCAGTGAATGTCTGCTAGCTCCCCATCCAGTGCCAGCATGGCGAAAGATCAATGTTCTCAGTGTATGTCAGCTCGCTCCCCATCCAGTGCCAGCATGGCGAAAGATCAATGTTCTCAGTGAATGTCTGCTAGCTCCCCATCCAGTGCCAGCATGGCGACGGATCAATGTTCTCAGTGAATGTCTGCTAGCTCCCCATCCAGTGCCAGCATGGCGACGGATCAATGTTCTCAGTGAATGTCTGCTCGCTCCCCATCCAGTGCCAGCATGGCGAAAGATCAATCTTCTCAGTGAATGTCAGCTCGCTCCCCATCCAGTGCCAGCATGGCGACGGATCAATGTTCTCAGTGAATGTCTGCTAGCTCCCCATCCAGTGCCAGCATGGCGAAAGATCAATCTTCTCAGTGAATGTCAGCTCGCTCCCCATCCAGTGCCAGCATGGCGACGGATCAATGTGTTCTAAGTGTATGTCTGCTCGCTCCTCATCCAGTGCCAGCATGGCGAAAGATCAATGTTCTCAGTGAATGTCAGCTCGCTCCCCATCCAGTACCAGCATGGCGACGGATCAATGTGTTCTCAGTGTATGTCCGCTCGCTCCCCATCCAGTGACAGCATGGCGACGGATCAATGTTCTAAGTGTATGTCTGCTAGCTCCCCAACCAGTGCCAGCATGGCGAAAGATCACTGTTCTCAGTGTATATCAGCTCGCTCCCCCATCCAGTGACAGCATGGCGACGGATCAATGTTCTCAGTGTATGTCTGCTCGCTCCCCATCCAGTGCCAGCATAACGACGGATCAATGTTCTCAGTGTATGTCTGATCGCTCCTCATCCAGTGCCAGCATGGCGAAAGATCACTGTTCTCAGTGTATGTCCGCTCGCTCCCCAACCAGTGACAGCATAGCGACGCCGACGGATCAATGTTCTCAGTGTATGTCTGCTCGCTTCCCATCCAGTGCCAGCATGGCGACGGATCAATGTTCTAAGTGTATGTCTGCTAGCTCCCCAACCAGTGCCAGCATGGCGACGGATCAATGTTCTCAGTGTATGTCCGCTCGGATGAATGCACTGCGTGCCATGACCTTGCTACGGAACCCTTTGCAGTGTTCACGATACATTGTTGGCCATCGCTGGATTTCACGACCACACTGCGGTTTGAGATGAACTCTACAATAAATCTCACCGTCTGTCGCCTTGGCGCCACACTGTGTCGAACACAGCGATGAGGTCGACAAATACAGCATCACTCTTGGACCCGGTGGGTGTCCAAAGTTCAAACACAAAATCAAACCATATTCAACCCTTAGGAACCTTGAGTTGGAGTTTCGGCCCAAATGTCAAAGCTTTCTGACAAGACATTCTAGGTTGGACCCAAGGCAAGCTGACAAGACAGTTTAGGTTAATGATTGTTGCGTTGTCTCAATGAAGATCAGTGATTCGGTGTACTACGAGAGTGAAAGACTCACATACATTTTAAATACAGGAAAACTACCTTATAAGTGACGTCCAGTGTTAACATTGGTGTAACCCAGTGACATTTTAGCAAGTCTGTCGTTTAGTCCAGCATTGGTGTTAAGTCAAAGTCTGTTCTATGGGAGTCCGTCAGCATTATCAGTATCAAGGCCAGTGTTGGTAAAGGTGTTGTGCAGTGGCAGTAACGAAGTATGTCATTCAGCCCAACAGCGGTGTTAGTGCATGAAGTCAACAGAGACTGTGAGTTATCGAGTCACGACCGCACTGAATGTGTCACGTGTCCAGTCATGGGACACCGAGATTGGTGACAGTGAGGCATCAGTAAGTCCAAAGTGGGATAAATGGCATGACTCGTTTCGAAAACAACGTGTCTGCCATTATTGTCACAGTGGAAGGACAAAAGAAGGTCCAGTTATTGCATACGGAGAGCGTCTTCGTGAATCTACGTGAAAAAGGACGAATTACGATCATGCAAAAGCTGCTCTAACGAGCTACTTCTAGCCAAAGGTAAACAAGGAATGTGAGCGTGATACTTGGGCGATTACGTTAGGAAACTGATGAAAATACTGATGCTTATCACACTCGTTTACCTCTAGTGGCATCAAGTTGTGAGCTTACCGAAAGTGCCATGTTATCCAGACAACTACGGATTCCAGGCTTCGACAGACAAGATCATCGCAAATCAGAACACATGGTTGGAAGATATGTAGGAACTGTGTGAAAAGGCTATCCCCATATCGGTGGTCGTGAATGCTGTCAAACATTTGGAAAGAAATATTTTGCATATGAGGGCAGATCTCATTTTGCTAAGTTTTGTACACAGAAACAGTTTTGAGTTAAAAGTACGCTCACAAAATTATGAAAGTGAAACATATGTTGGTCATGTGTACAAGATATTGGTGATGTGTACCAGATGTTGGTAATGTGTACCAGATGTTGATGATATGTACCATATGTTTGGTGATGTGTACAAGATGTTGGCAATTTGTACCAGATGATGGTGATGTGTACCATATGTTGGTAATGTGTACCAGATGTTGGTGATGTGTACCAGTCGGTCGCTCCTCTCCATCAGGCATAATTAATGTGAGAAAGCACCGCTCCTAAACCAACTGGTGATGCATCACATACAACTGTCACGGGGAGACTGCTGTCAAAATGCACCAGAAACCCGGACTTGCAAAGAGCACGTTTCACTGCTAGAAAAGCCTCATCCATCATGTCAGTCCACTCAAACTTCCTATCCTTCTCAAGCAAGGCAGTGAGAGGATGGAGTGTGGAAGCAAAGTCTGGCACAAACTTTCGATAATAGTTCGCCATGTCGATGAACGACCTCAATGAACTCACATCAGTGGGTCTAGGTGCATCTAGTATAACGGATATCTTGTCCGCCGATTTGTGAATACCTTGGGCATCAATCACGTGACCCAGATACTCGAGAGAATCTCTGGAGAATTCGCATTTATCTCGATTCAGCTTGAAACCGAATTATGACAGTCTTTCCCTACCCAAATTGCTCAGATGCTCTGACTCTGTTCTCCCTGACACAAGGATATCATCGAGATATACCTTGACACCTGGCAAGCCATGTGCCACTTTCTCTATAGCATTCTGCCAGATAGCAGGTGCCGTGGTTATGCCAAAGGCTAGCATGTTCTGTCGGAATAGACCATTATCTTCTGTGGCACTATTACAACACCCGTTGCCCAGTTACTGCTTGTAACTCCAGCTCGACTTTCGGGCGTAGAGCATATGGGACCCGATACGGTTTAGTGTACACTAGTTTTGCTAGTTCAACATGTGCCTTAATCTCTTTAAGCAACCAAAGTTGTCCATAAAAAACCCTGATGCTTACTGACTAACCCATCCAACTGACAGTCATGTGATAGACACACGGACCCTGACCCTGATTTAAACTTGATCTCGGTCCAGTCAAGTTTGATAGCTTCTAACCAGTCTCTGCCAAACAGTATGTGTCTACTGTCGGGGACAACATACAGCACCAAGTCTACATTATGCGAGTTATACTGCACATTCACCTTAAACATACCTTTACATGGCACTGATTCACCTGTGAATCTGCGTAACACCTTGTTACTAGGCTGAAGTTGACAGTTTGCAAACTTTGACTGATACACATCAACAGGGATCATCGAAATAGCAGACCCTGTGTCAAGCTCCATTGGCAATACAACGCTATTTACAATAGGACGCACAGTGATAGCAGATTTGTCTACATTCAACACTCTATTGGTTTGACAACGCACATCTATTGCAGGGTTAAAATTTAGCCTAAAATTAGTGGCGGTCAGCAGGGCCCCTACTTTCCAAAATCTAGGGGCCCTTCACCAAAAGTGGGGGCCAATAAATAGTTGCATGAAAAAGCCATAATGTAAGTTTGTTCAACAAAATTTTTATTTTGTACACAACGCATGTGCGGCGAATGTGGCTTTGCGGCAGCCTGATTAATAATTATCATATACGTAAAAGCAGATCTATAGCTAAGGTCAAGATCTGACATTCCTTGCATATCACACATCCACATAAATGATGTGTATAGCTGCCTGTTCTTCGCAAGAGCATGCGCTGTAACAAAAAACTTCTCCAGACGTGCAGCATTTGTAGCATCAATGCTTTGCAGTGCTTGTTCTGCTTTCGATGTCCCTAGGCATATAAAACAATTCTGCAATTTATTTTGTTGCAATCATATTAAAATTATGTTTGTGAAATAATCTTAATCAAAGCATCCCTGAACTGAATTATATATTTATGTATGTATGTATGTATGTATGCATGCATGTATGCATGCATGCATGCATGCATGCATGCATACATACATACATACATACATACATACATACATACATACATACATACATACATACATACATACATACTTACATACATACATACATACATACATACATACATACATACATACATACATACATATTAGTCTATATGTCGTATGAAACTGGAACGTGCACAACTAGATTGAGGTTATAATTCCTTGCTAAAAAGGTCTATCTGCAGCAGATATGGAAAATTAATAACTGTCGTTCTTTTTAAAAGTATATGCTCTATGCAGACATGCTGTTTCGCGTTGAAACCTTATAATGAATATAACATTAACATTTCGATCTTGTGCCGATCTCTCGGACTACAAAGTATACACCTTTAAAACGTTTTGATTTAGTTTTGTTGTCTTCTTCTGCTGTCTGCCTTTTCAAAATGTTATCTCCGCCAGTTATATACTTGAGAATATTGGCCATTATGATCGAAGAAATCAAATACGCTTTCCCGCAATGTTCAAGTTTTGGCCGGGCTAGTTCATAATCTGTCAACCAGTAGCGCACGAACATCCCTCTGGCGAATACTGCGATCCGCAGAAACGGATCGATATTAAAATTAAAGTGTCTACATCTAAGCATGTTTGACATGTATAGGTCATTAAGCATTATTATATATGTAAAAAAATATTGTTTACAAGATTTTTTTAAACTGCGAACTATTATGCATTTTTACAGAAGCCTGTTCATCTCTGAAGACATGCTGATGCAAGATGAATATTTGACATGTGTATTATGTAGAATAAAGATCATTGGAAAGATATATTATTAAGATACATCATGGAATTTTGCACATTTATACAGGGGCCGTTGGCAAAATGAAAAAAAAAAGCTACATAGATATTTTGTAAACCTCAGTGTCAGCTTCTCAGCATGTTTGACATGTATAGGTCATTAACATTATTATGTATATGAAAAATATTTTTTACAAAGTTTTTTTAACTGCAAACTATTATGCAGATTTTTTACAGAAGCCTGTTCACAGCTGAATACATGCTAATGCAAGATGAATATTTGATTTTGTATGGTTGTGCTTTAATTAGCTTTCATGTGAGAGCACTTTAAAGACGCCAACATCAACATTTTCAAAAACTTCTTTTTCTGTTTTGCTAAAAATGTGTACCTGGCCTAAATAAATTGCCAATATTAATATTATTGTAATTTTTTTTTACATATTGTGGAAGTACTAAATGTTCTCAACCTGTGTGGTGTCATGAGAGCTGTAAACAGTGCTACTTTTCACTTATGTTGCACATTTATACAGGGGCAGTTTGAAAAAAAAAACAATATAATATTTATACCCTACAGAGATATTTGTTTAACTCGGTGTCTGTTTCTAAGCATGATTGACATGTATAGGTCATTAGCATTATTATGTATATGAACATATTGTTTACAAGGTTTTAACTGCAAACTATTAAACAGATTTTGACATCAGCCTTTTCACAGCTGAAGACATGCTGATGCAAGATGAATATTTGACGTGTAACATGTAGGATGAAATGTAAGCTTTTATTGTCACACTTATTGCATTATCTGGGTGTATTAGTATATAAAATAAGAAACAACTACTATAATTATGTACATTACAAGTACGTTGGTGTCCACTTTCTCATCATATCAATGTGTGGATATTTGAGTGAATAACCATTCTGACACAATATTGCATACCAGCTATCAGTTGTACATCATTTTTAGAGTGTCATACATATTCACCCATCATCATATCCAAATTAGAACAAATTTACATAAACAAATATTTACATTACTAGTCATTAGTTATAATTACTATACATAAGACATATCCACGATTATGACTTAATTATAATGACAAACAAACAGAAAACACAGAGTAAATCATATTAACATTCCAAGTGTAAGATTGTCAGCTTTGAGCTAATGCGAGTAATGTATGCCTTTCTTCGTCTTGTCTGCTGGGACATCGTTTGACAGGTCAGTCACGCCGTCACTTTGCAAGTTTGTTTACATGTTTTATATCCCGCCAAAATGAGCAAAACACCCTCCAGAACTTCAAACACACACTGCTACACGATAATATAGTTCGATAGATCAATTACTACTTACACACGTATTTGAAGAATTGATATTTATGAACTTTCAACAACTACGACGAGAAAGACGAACTTGAAACAACAGCGGGCTAGAACATCGCATAATTTATTATTCTGGCATGTGTGTGGCGCCACCTAACGTTCAAATAGGTAGATAATTCTTGGCTTCAGTGGATTGTGATAGGGGTTGTTTTAGTTGCACAGTACATCACTAGCCAGACCTAGCCAAAATAAAAAAAAGTATTTTTGTGTTAATAAATGATCAATGAAAGACATACACTTGTTTTTTCGTGAATCAAGGTGAATCCCGGATTTGCGAGAAACATGAAATGTTCACCTTAAAATACAAAATATTTTCACCAAAAGAAATAAAACATGATGTACACCAGAGTAAAGAACGCTTATTCAGCTTTACAGGCATATGCACACTTTTATTATAGGTGGTCTATGTCAGCCGATCATAGCACTACTGGCGCCGCCTAACGAGCTCCGGCATTGCTAACCGTATACACCGGTCGCTGTCGCTCAGCCGGCTCAGTGACAGTGTTTTTGTGTCTCTCACGTTTGCCTTGCATTCGACACATATTGGCAAAGGGGTTCTCTCGTCCACAAGTGTGGCATTTCTTGCCAAAGGCTGTACATTGGTTCCGATCAAAGGCGTGTTCTCGGCCACATAACTTGCATTTGGCCTGGCTCGGGACAATTCATCGAACTTCCGTGCTGTCGTGCCGCGGCGAAACTCTTTTGTCGGCCTTGACCTTCGTCACCTTGTTTACTGTCGCCGAATCGTGCGTCTCCTGCTGTCCTCGGAGCAGGTTCGTGTTCTGACGCGCTGCCTCGTGGGCAGTGGCAATTTGCCTCGCTGTCTGCAATGTCACCGTTTCCTCGCGAAATAGTTTTTCTCGCACACTGTCATCGTGACATCCATACACCAGTTGATCGCGCAAATTGTTCTCCTTTTCGTTGCCGAAATTGCACGTCTTCGCCAGATTGCACAATCGCGCTATGTACGACGCACTCGTTTCGTCGTACAACTGCTTGCACGAGCGGAATTTGTACCGATCAATCAATTCGTTCGTTCTCGGGGCGAAGTAGTTGTCAAAGCGCTCGAGAACTACTTTCACCACCGGTACGTGTCATAATCGAACGAATTGAATATCGTCAGTAACTCTGCACCACCAAGCGTAATCACAAAATCTTCTCAGCTTCACTCTTAGCTATATAACTCCTGTAGCCAGCAAATACATATTAAATTGCTGCATGAAAGTTTGCCAACTTTCCTTCGCGTTCGACCCAGCCAGGCAGAGTTTAGGCGCCAGTAGCCCAGTGAGTTCTGCCATGCTTACGCGTCTTCTTCGGCTTCGGCTGTTTCATTCACACTTCAACGTCAAGTTTCAGTAACTGTTTCACTCACAGTACATCTGGGAAACATCTAGTTCCCGCACATCAATGAGTTTGTACCATCCCATCCGTCTCGTCGCCAATTATCTGTTGTATATTCACATACACTACACATATAACATACACGGGGTTCTTATGGGTGGCACATAACTTATCTTTATTTGCAAACGCATGTATTACTACTTACGTAGTTCGCCACTGAACATGTATCACTACACATGTAGTCCACGACATAGACATGAATATTTAACAGATAGCGTGACAGATGCAATATGAATTCATGTTGCAAGTTGGAGTTCCTCTGTCTCAAGATCTCCAAACGTGGCGCTGTAGTTGCGTTGGTTGGAAGGTTGTTCAATTTTGCTGTTGTACGGGGTAAGAAGCTATACTGGGTGAATTTCTTAGTGATTAAGGGGAGTTGAAAAGCATCGGAATACGTGCGTCGAGGGGGTTTCACGGGGGGGTATAAGTTGGGGAGTGTGGTCTAAGGCGACTATGAGTAAGGTCTTTAAAACATGACCAGGCGGATGTCAGCTCTCCTTTGGTGAGCATAGTGGTAACACTGGCTTCTCAGCTGTAAATGTTACAACCGTAACGGGCTGCCCGTCTTTGTACCATCTCTATTTTGTTTTCGATTGTTTTAGTGTAAGGGTCCCATATGGCAGCAGCATGCTCTAACTGTGGTCTAACTAAAGTGAAATAACCACTGGTTTGTAATTGTTCCTGTCCAACTTTGAGATGTCTTCGTATGAAAGCAAAGGATGCAATACCAATGTTGATTTTTAAAACCAGATTTGAAAAAAACATTTAAACGGTAGGCGTCACATCTAGATGTCCTATACTGTTGATTTCCTTACTTTGTTCATCTGATGATTGCAACTTTGAAATGCAATTATGCTGTGTGCTATCAGATCAAAACAAATGTATATTGTAATGCAGCATTTGGAGTATACTTTTCGGCTGCTCGTCGAAATGTTGGTTGAACCGCTTGCCACCACGTGGCGCCACTCTCACTAAATATTGGCAATTTTTACGCATTTTGTTTTGTGGTACGCAGTGTCTAAATAGGTATTTGGGTGCTTAAATAGTTATGTCTGATTTCAAGAGAATTGTATGTTTTAGAAAATATATGAAGATTTTCAGGGCAAAATGCGAAAAATCCGGGGTTTTTTTTGAGAAAAAACTTATTGTCTTTCATCATCGTAGTGTAAATGGAATCTTGTATGCTTGATATTGAAATATGTTAAGAATACAACATCAAAGCAAATTTTAGCTGACATCTTATAATTTATTGCAAATTTCAAATATGAAATGTCAGCCATTCAGAAATGCCGTATCGATGTTTATCGCGTTTTGTCCTGAAACCCTTTATACAGTATTTCTATTGTTTCCGGATGTTTTGCTATGATAAAAATGTAAGCATCAAGTGCAAGTCCATCTAAATATGAATATATATATATATATATATATATATATATATATATATATATATATATATATATATATATATATCAACTGAAAATATCACTGAAATGACTACTGTGCCTATTTGTAAGGTCTATGGGCGATCCATGAAATTCCATAGGTAAATGATTTGCATTGCTCCATCTACAGGCGAGAGCACAGATAATGTCAAAGCGGATGAAATGTGGCTAGAATTTAAGTACAATTCCACAGCTAATGCTTAACAATAACAACCTGAGTTAACTTAGTGTTGATTATTCATTGCATTGGGTGATTCATAACAGTCTTCCAGTATGAATGGGCTAGGATATAACGTCATTATTAATTGCACTGTGCCGACAATAGTTTTGGGTGGGTTCGTACTCGACTTAAATTAATATTGAAACGGTGACACCTATTCATGTTATACAAAGCATTCAATGGTGCCATCATGTAGGGAATAGTGCACTTGTGTGGGTTATTAAGTGATGACTGCTTCAACTTGTAATTTGTTTATCAAAACTGGAATTTGTGTAAGATTTGTCTGTGGGGAACCTACTAGGCTACAACAAAACGAGGTATTGCAAACTATATCAACATTTATTACACACATCTTGTTGTGCATCTAGACATTTTATTACAACACAAATTATTATTTTTTATAGAACAAAAACAAAACAAGAAGTACAAATACACGTGACAAGTACAAATATATGCACCAAATACAATATACGGTCACACTAGTTCTTTAATAGTGCTATTAAATTATGTCAGAAATACATAAATGCACTATAAATCCTAATATCAGGAATTACTTTTTTTACTCTGCCATAGATAGATGATCAATTAGGAATAAAACTACTCATACCTTCATATATAACATTGTTAATGAACAAGTCTGACCATTTGAAAGTGATGTGTAGTGAAAATACAGATAATTGTGCTATATTTTGTAATGGAAATTTTAATAGTTAATATTTTGTTGCACTTTCTTTTAGATATGCATCAAGTATAAATCCATCATATAAAATTGTGGTGACATTTTAATATTTAGGATCGAGACCACTTTAAAATAGAAATACATTACAAATGCAGATACATTTTAATCATGATTTACTGGTAGTAATGTATCCTTCTATGCAAGTGTTAAACTTTGTAAAAAATCTGTACTTTGAAAAAACTACAGGTAAAAAATGCACAATTATTAATGCAAAAGTAATTAAAATAAGGTGGGGCTCGCACGCATTCACAAGCACATGCACTCACACACACGCACGCACTCAGACACACATGCACTTTCAGAATCAAATACAAATGACTGATTACTAATGACTGATTCAATGAATGCACTCTCGCAGCGCAGGCATATACATTTTTATATATATATATATATATATATATATATATATATATGCCTGCAATGTGCAAAATATATGTATATATATATATATATATATATATATATATATATATATATATATATATAATATATATATATATCCAAGTATTGAGTTTGGTACCAATATATTTACGAATCAACATGTTGCTCTTGTGATCATCTCGTACATTCAGTTTGTATTGTGTTCACCAACCGAGCTTCACAGACAAAACTACTGGGACCAGCAACTTAATCTACTGGCTGACAGAACTTCCACGTTTGGAAATCATGAATAACACACTATTATTCACACAGCCATCAAGGCCATCACAAGTGTTCATGTGAATATCTGTGACTGGCACAGTGTCATGTTCTCCTTGTTTGTTGCAGCGTAGTTGGGGCGAGGTGGTCGCGTGGTAGAGTGTCGCACTTTTCAGTAAAAGGGAACGGGGTTCAAAACCACCTCCGCCGTTTTGTACCTTGGACAACTTCGTTCACCCCACTTGGTCTGTGTCTTTCGGAAGAGACAGTAAAAGCCATTGGTCCCTTCTATCTGGTGTCTATGCCAGGGGAAGTAAAATACCTCACACAGGGAAATGGATAAAACCTGTTGTGGACTCACACAGCTTGGTGATCTCATTCTATAAACCATTGGCGTTAATATCCAGACTTGTGAACTGTGCCAATTAACAAAGTAGAAGCGTGTCCAGTTATTATTTCACCTAGTCTCGCTACAATTCTTTGCATATATCGCATGTATGATTCCTGCAGAGGTTCATCACCAGAGCATCGTTATCTACCCCATTACATAATGAACAGTGGTAGATCTATGCCTCTCTGTACAATGTTACTTGGCAGCTCTGGAGTTGTAACAGTGTGAGTGATGTCATGTTGCAGAACCAGGCAGCGACTTGGAGGTCACGAACAGAAGAGACACGTGGTAGTCCCAGCTGTCACCGACCGTGGAAGTCCCAGCTGTCACAGTCCGTAGAAATTCCAGCTGTCACAGACCATGGAAGTCCCAGCTGTCACCGACCGTGGAAGTCCCAGCTGTCACAGTCCGTAGAAATTCCAGCTGTAACAGACCATGGAAGTCCCAGCTGTCACAGACCGTGGAAGTCCCAGCTGTCACAGACCAAAGGACAGACAAGTAGAACGTCCTCATAACAAAAACTACAAGACAGGCGAAATTGTGTAAAAAACAGGTAAGAGCAAATGTCAAGTAAAAGTTGGATACTGTAAGTAATAAAACACATTAATAGCAAATAAATTAGTACATTTTCTGCTGTCGATTTATATTTTCCATTAAAGATTCTGTTCAATGGTTACAGAGTTTCTCAGATTAATGAATTCAGAAGTTAAATGGCATATTTGTCCATCTTCAGAGTTGTTATAGTCCAATATGGTTCCAAATTATCCATGCAGATTCAGCTAAAAACACCACATTGCCACTGACACGGGTGCTTTACACATACATAAATTGTGTCTGTTACCTCTGTCATATCTTGTCTTTTGACCAAGTGGCGTAGACGTCTTGTATCTGTGAAGTGATCCATGTCCGAGTTGCGTTGATATGTTCTGTGACATGTTTGTGTCTGTTGCCTCTGTCGTATCTCTGTGCTTTCACGGTCAAGGCAGTTCAGCTGAAGCAATATGAATATTTTTTTATTTACGGTATATTTACTTAATTCTTTTTTTTGGTGTTTTTTAGGTGAACTTGTGGTATGGTAGTATATTTGGATTCAAAATGAGTATATCTTATTTTGTGTAACTTTTAAAATACAGTACGACAATAGGTTTGGGTTGAAAAGCCATAGATCATGAGATTCTGTAAAAATTGAAGAAAAGGTGGTAGTTCTACTGCAAAAGCGATAGACTTGACACCAGGTATGGACTAATTTCAATTGTTAATTGAATTAACTCAATTAAGTTAATTTAATTTCAGAAAGGCTAATTTAATTTAATTATTTACCTTTATCAATATGGGTTAATTGAATTTAATTGAAAAATTCCCCATTAACTCTCAATTAAGTGTTCATTTAACAGTTGATATTATTGGACGGTTCACAGCCCTGTCAGAAGGTTTGCTGTCACTAGCCTGGGAGAGAGGGAAGGAGGGAGGGGAAATATCACAGAGCACAAATGCACTGTACCAACTGGGGTGGGCTGGTCATTCGGGCACATGTGAATTGAAGGGAATGCCTAGACAATAGAATGTTCTATGGTAGGGTGATAAGTTGATGGCTAATCTTGGTTTTGGCAAATCTCTGTTTAAAGTAAACATTTGGGGCTTGCAGCCTAGTTGATCTATGGGGCCATCAGACACATGAATCTTCAGTTTGAGATCTTTTCATAGTAACAACTTAAATCAAACGCATGCCATCAAATAAGTAATTTTAACAAGTATCTGCAACTTCTGCAAAAATGTTATCAAATGCCCCGGAAGGAAATGTAATGTAAATATTGTATGAGCAAATCTCTTTCCAACAAAGTTACAAAACACATTTCTGTCTTGTGATTTTAGAACTGTTTTAAATGTGTAAACATTTCTACACGATGTAAATGTTAATTTAATAAAAAGTGATTGTTAATTTAATTGAGGAATTTGGGAGATTAATTTAATTGACATAAGAAATGTGTGAGGTTAATTTAATTTGAGAATTTCGAATTAATAGTAATTTAATGAATAAAATTTTCTGAAAGCAGAATAAACATTGAATTATAATGTTTTCATAACTACACAATAATACTGATATTTCTAATTTAGTTCATTTGATGCCTAATTAAGTTGTCAGATGAAGACAATGCGAACACATCAATGTGGAATTTAAACTCGGTAATAACACATTTATTTGAAACAATGTATGACAATAATCAATAAATGTAAGTATCAGATACTAAGATTCCTCTTTACTGAATTCATCACAATTAGAATGAAAGTTGCCCTAATTTATAATCCACATCACTAGCTATTTCTAGGAAAATACTCCACCAGGTGGATATGTGTATGTTATGTAAGAGATATCTCGAAAGGGCAGAGGTGATCAGCCAAGAGTGGGAGAGAATGGCTCAGGGTGATTCGTTTAGAGGGCAGAACAATGGTCCCACCCTGCAAGGGTCCAAGGGGATAGAAAAAGAGATGTTACAATGTCATAAAATAATGCTGCTAGAATTTGTCACATCAATATGAAGATGCAAGTATGTGTCCTTACCCCAAAGAAACTGTGTCATCGTCTCACTTGCCCACTGTCAACTGACGACTTGGTCACCTTGGTAGTTCATCCTGTCTGTGACGCCACTGACCTAACTGATGAGTTCATCTCCACCCAGGAGATGGTGGATGTCGCCCTTTAGTGTTTGTACTAGAGTGTCATCAGCTGTGACGTTTTATTGTGTGACATCTTTACCTGTTATACCTGAACTAGACATGATAGAGAACATGTGCAACAAGTCAGTGTCACGACAGTCAGTGCTGTTTACCCGTCACTGACTGGAGAGCAGTGCAAGCAGAAATATAGAGAGGAGAGTTGAAACATAAAGCAAGAAAACTGAAATAATTCAAACTAACACATAATCAATATACTTCCTTGTACCTGGCTGTCTTGACATGCTGCATTCCCCGAGCAGATACGCCATGCTGGAGGTGTAGGAGTTACCGTAAGACCCCCAGTTGAGATTGGTATGGTTTCCTGTTTTTAGTTGGATTAAACCATGACTGCAAGAAAACAAACCAATAACCAAGCATCAGGAGACAGTAGCCACTTGTTTGGTTACACTACATGTACTGTATTTGTTGTAATTCTTGCTGTGTGAGCCAGTGGTATATTTAAGGGAGGGGGCCATGGCCCCTCTTGGCTTTTTTATTTGTGGGTGAATAAGTTTGGCCCCTCCTTTGACCTCTCATTTTGGCCTCCCATTTGACCTCCCATTTTGGCCTCCCCTTTGTGAGACCCTAGATATTGTTGTACTGAACAGCCACTTGGGTATAACTACCTGCCCTTGAGTAGAAAGACAATGCTTAATTAAAAGCCTGCATATTCCAAATGAAGACAATTCAAAGTAATGTTAGCTGCAAAGTCTACTACCTGTTTGGATTTGATTGTGAGTAATAAGCAACATCATTTTCAACTGCTAATCCCAATGGATCACCAGTGACATTGTATACTTGTGGGTTGTTGCCAAAGTAGTCACAACACTGTATATGCTTCTGGACTGTAACAAAGACATTTGACATCCAGCAAAGCAGTGTGAGCAACTAAAAAATGATACATACAAAATACAAATCAAAAAATAGACTTTGGTTAGTTAAATAATTAAATTGATTTTACAAATGAAAGTCTGTTTCACTATAATTGTAAGCGACTGTTTCTTGTTGTTTATACACTGTCAGTTCCCAAATTAAATATTTGTTGTGTCGGAATGTCTTAAACTAATTAACAGCATATATAATACTACACCATATATGATTAATTGTTCTTACTATTTTACATGCGTTAAGAATATATTGAGTTAATGACATTTTGCCAATTGGAATACTATGGTTGGCTTAGGACTTCACTTGAATTAATACATTGATGACATATGCAGGATATGACTTATGCAATACCTTTCCTTGATTGAATTTTTTTAATATGAAAAATCCATTAAAAGGGATTATATTAAAACATTGATATATGACATAACATTATATTAGTTTCACGGAGGAAGGGGGTAAGTTTTAGTTAGTTTATGTTTCCCCAAAACATTGTTTACTTTCACATCACCGTTCACATGGTGGTGACTATGAGCACATCCAGGTAATTGCAAAGCAAAAGGTCCTAACCTCTTGTGGACTCACTATCCCTAAAAACATGGTGTGAGCAGATGATCTTCAAGTCTGAATGAAGAAGAAACAAATTAGAATGAAGAAGAAAGAAACATTATTTTCTAGAGATTCTGCTGTAGATTCTCAGTGTGTCAGAGATAGGAGTTCAACTTACCTAAGTTACTCCAACACAACCTGCTGCTGCTCTTGCTGCTGCTGTTGTAGTTGATGGATACACTATATATGTTATCATTCACACCTGTTGGCACAATTTGAGTGTGTCCACTTCCATCCAGATTCACCTTCCAGATACCAGCTGACGATCCACCATGTTGTGAATAAATCAACAGTCTGAAATAGTGCATATAAAACAATGTGATAGTAATCAAGCAGCACATCAATCTGAGTTGCTGGGATATTAACAAAACAAATGACTCCTAAATGCTGCAGGAAGTTGTTTGATTAGTTAATGGGCAGTAGTAATTATTAAAATAAAATTTGGTGCTGCAATCACGAAACATAACAAAATAATTTGTTTACCTTTTATAATTTCATGAACCCGTGTCTTCAAAGTTTGGCTATACAGCTGTAATGTGCAATGTCATCGCATTCGCAAATTTTCAAAAGCCATCAACATTTATTAGCATAGTAAGCATTATTTCATATCATTGATGATAGAGTATATTATATCAAGTGTAGTATATTAGTTTTAATTAAAATGTCCCCGTATAAGCGCAAGAAATAGTTTAATGTTTAAAGAATCACTGAAGTAATTTCATAGTCCAAACTATTTTTAAAAAAGAAGAGGGAGGCACTTATTATTTATGAATGTTTTTGAAGTTGGCCGTCATGTCTTAGAAACTCACTGTGGCTGACTTAAAGACACTGTAGTTTTACTGATGCAATATGGAATGTGCCAGTGATGCATATTACTATTAAGACTGTATTTTACAAATTAACAAATACAATACTTTTTTAGCGGGAATGCCAGAAAACTACTTAAATTTACTATAGAAACAAACAAGAAGCAAACACAATGTTCAATGTATAATAATTATTATTTATGAAGGCCATGGTTTCATTAGTTTGTATCACAGGCATATAACTGAATGGCATTTACCCTGGTATATTGATTGAGACTGGTATTACATAAATGAGTCTGCATAACGAATATTTAAAGCAAGGGGTTATCGCCAGGGTCGGACAAAATCAGTATTTAAAAAAAAAAGTTTTTTTAAATCAGATTTTTCCCCTGATGTATGCCTGTGTCTTAACAGAGGGTAAATTATATTTTGGACTGGTAGAACATTATATATACAGGTAATATAATTATAATATAGGATGGACTTAAAACAACAACATAAATGTCACTTTAAAAATATTGTATTGGAACTATTGGAATGCAGTCTATAACCAGTGCTAACATTTACATGCTGAAAAATACAATCACTTTAACCATTAAACAACTTTAGAAGTACTTTAGCAAAATAACCACTTAAAATCAAATGAACACTCTAAAACAGACTACAGGCTTATATAGAGTACATATCAAAGAGCTGAAGATGGGCTCATTGAACTGAGATAGTGACCACAGCTGCTTGTAGTTCCTTGGGCCATTATTAGAAGACATGTTATGACTGGCAATGACCTTTGTGGTCATTGTTTGTTGATGGTGAATTAGCACCTGTCCAGGGTTCAGTGTAGTCTAGCCAGACTGCAAATTAGTACCACACTATGCTAGTGCAGATTGTCACACTTGAGTCAACATACTAAATTGGTAACAACTAGTACAAGTGTTTGCTTAAGGTGCATTTTATCTCCGGGCTTCTGACTTGAAAAGATGCTTCCTCTAGAAGACAAGACATTGTGGCTTCAATGCATTTAGTACGCAGAAATGTGTAACACGACATCAACTGATAGCAAATTAGAATGACACCACATCACAAGAAATTCAACTAATTCCAATCCATCGGTGAAAGTTTCATGGCCAGAAAGCGAACATTTCAAATCGAAATAAAAATATTTTTTTATTTGTTTGGAGTGATTTAAATTATGATTTAAATAAATTATTTAAATCAAACAACTCAGGTCAACATTAGCAAAGGATCATTATAGATTGGATATCAGGAAGCACTTGTTACACATAGATAACAAATGTTGGACTCTCGATAAGCCAATGGCTTCCTTGTCCACTTGACATGCAGACACCTTGGATGGCAATCTTGTTAAATCATTGTATTTTAGACTCTGTAGGCACATACCATGTATGATGCACACAAAGTTAATTAAAATAGTCTAACAGTACTTCGCAGGGCAAGTTTTGGGCAGAGATTTCTTCCCAGAAACGAAAAATATTTTTACATATTTTTTTTAAAGTAAATAAAAAGGAGGTAGCAACCAAAAAGGAAGTGGGCGGGGTCGAGAAACTAGTTTCTTTCTAAGTCTTCCAGGGAAACCAAAGGCATTTTTGGGGCCTTTGCACCTATAAGAGTACTTTAAAACTAACCATTTGCAACTATAATCAAGATTATCATGCAAGTGGTTAACTAAATATACCTCGTTGAACACTGAAAATCTTTGTTTGCATGTTTATAATTTGTATATTACACAAGCTACATAATGTACACAATGTCTAAGCCCTGCATACTTTATAGCATACTATTTCTGTATTGTAAGTTTAAGTTACAATTGTAAAATTGCAGGAAATAAGATACCTCTCTTTCAGATCGATGGTCAATCCAAGTGGTTTGGCTGTACAGTTGGTGATTGTTGTCCTCCCACTGCCGTCCACCCCGACCACTTCAATCTTCTTGTCGATGTTGTTTAAGAAGTACAACTTGTCTTCTACTGGATCAGTAACGAGCCCAAAAAGCCGTCCACAACCTGAACATATAAGAAGAAAAAACAAAGTATTTTATTGCTGCATTAAAGGCAATTTGTTATGACTATTAAATATTTTCCAGCACATTCGATGAGGCCATTGTGACGTCAAGTCCATCCATATATTGAGCCCATTATCACTGGCCAACAGCATCATCATTAAATAAATTACATGCTTACCAGCATTATGTAATTGCATAATGTAGGAATTCACATAAATGGATGTATGCAATTATGTCGTACTATTTTTTTGCAAGGCAACAGCACTACTCCTATAACCGTACCTTTGTGATTAGATAAGAGGGAGATGGAATTGTTATAATATAATTCGCGGTCCGCATACGGCGAATGTTGTCGGCGGCAGATTAGCGGATCCCACCGATCTACAAGACTATATTATTTATTACTTTTATAACATTGGAAAATAATGATACTTTGGCCAATCTATATTTACTGTAACCGTGTGCGTCATTGGTTGGAAAATGCGTTTATATGGGTTTTCTCAGTATCTATCCATCGGCGCTCTTATTAGAAGAAACATTCCCATGACCCACCAAACGAGAGTGAGTGATAACATGCGATAAATTAACATCAAAGTTAACAACAATCAATGCCTTTTTCCGAAATACGAAAAAGAGCAGCGTTCTAGCAAATGTCCTTGAACAGTTCGAGGCAGCGGTGTCTTCCACATCCTTTGTTATGGTTGACGAGATCCACAGTGTTGATGTGGCTGGCCATAGTGACCGAGACGCTACTGTATTGTCGCCCATTGCTAACACTCTTCGCAGTGGTCTAACACAGTCGTGGTCGAATTTGACATCAAAATTTAGTTGGATTCGGGCTCCGATTCATAGACATAATCGATATGTATTATCGGCAGCAGTTTCCTGGTTGCTGAAAGAAAACTCAAACGACAAGCAAACCACGAACGATTAGACTGGGCTCAGTCTAGTAAATTCATATTGTGTTTTGTCCAATAGGCAATATTGGATCTGGATGATAGGCTGTTTTATTAAAGAAGTAATATTTAAATTTATGCCTTTCAAAACCAATTGTATTACTAAGTGCTATCTTCAATTGACATATGTTGTACTGCTTTACTTTTAGTGTAAATCCTTTACTTTTAGGGTCAAGCCTTTAATTTTTATTTTGTAATGCAATTTATTCATATTAGACATATCTGTATGCATGTACTTAAGACTACGTCATGATGTTGCAAGCATTACTTCCATGTTTATATATTTAAAATAGAGTTCCAAGTTACCTTTCCACGAACCTTCATGTGTTGGCTCTTCTTTTTTATGTAGATTTGACCATATAATAATTTTCCTATTTGTCATTATCATGTCACATTTTGGTTTCATTATTGTTTAACTATGCTAAATACTAAGGTTTAAATGAATGCAAAGTTGTCCCTGCTGTAGAGGTGATAATGCCAACCTCACTGCTCAGCTAGCAATACTTCATTGGGCCAATAATGGCTAAACTGGACTAGGCCTGCCTTTAAAAAGAACTAATTCAGCCAATAATGGCTGTCATTTAACATTGCATCAACTTGCATTGGCATACCAGTGCAAAAACAAAAATGGGCCACTCATGGCTGTCATTATATCAACCAGCATTGGCTTGCCGGTGAATACAAACAATTGGGCCAACAATGGTGGCCATAGACGTGAACGGCTTCAGAAGCCGTTCGCACACTTAAGGTTACACATTTTAGAAAATTTAAAAACTGGCAATAATTTTGGCTAAGGGCCTGGTTGCCGTGTCCATGACGTCGGCATTCGGAAAGTGAAACTGCCATCTATGCGGTCCGTCGATAGTTGGGATTGCATTGAAATTTTAAACTCACAATTGATTTGGTGGTTCTACATTGTGCTGTAAAACACCTTGACTCGTCGGTAGATCCGTCAACTCAACTGGTCGGTTCACAATTTTTTGCTTTTACAAACGAGTTGGAGTTTGGTGTCAGCCACGACATGATCTGTCAGCTTATTAGGTGTGAGAGCTGGCACCATTTGTCACCTCATAAGCTCAGGTGGGGGCGAATGTGCGGCTGTTGTCAACAACTTTGTTCCGCCGGCTTGCGAGGGGGTTACCAGGTCATGTTCTTGTGACACAAAGTCAAATTTTAAGGTTTCTGAAACCCGCAAAACAAAATTGTTATGGACAATGGTGACCATTTTAATGATTTTTATCGAAGTTGCAGCCCCAGGCGTGTTTTTTGTGGGCCACACATCTGTGTAGTTCAACGGGCAATAAAAGGGGTTCAGTTTTCGAGGCCTGATGGACGAATATCACAATGTCTGTAATGAATTGACAGTCCAGAACTTTGATCGCTACCATAACCATGGTGAATACCAAAGGTGCTGGAGAGAGGTCAAACGGCAGGGCCCTGAATTGGTAGAAGGTATCTCGAGTCTGGAACTGACAGAATTTTTGGTAACCCTGATGGATTGTAATGTGGAAGTAGGAATCGACAAGGTCAATGTAGTCTCCATCTTGAAAAGGGGAATTTCCAAGAATGTGTTGAGGAGTGAGAGGTCGATAACATGCCTCCATCTTCCTGACATCTTTGGAACAAGGAGCAGATGACTGTAAAAACTGTCGCGAACGATTTCGATCGCCTTGTTTCTCCACATTTTGTGGACTAAGGCCAAAAGTGCCTTCCTCTTCAAGAAGGGGCCCCTGTCCACAAACGGCAAAGGGGCACATGTCACGGGAGCACACTCCCTGAAACATAGACGGAATCAGATTTCTAGAGCTCTGGACACCCATCTGTTGCATCCCTTTCGTCTCCAGACATCGCGATAGTCGAGCTCCCACCTTTTTTGAAAGAAAAGGTGGGAGTAAGACTGCCTGAAACGGTATCCCTGGAGAACCCAAGGTGGATGGGTGTGCAATGGTCGGGCCGCTCGGTGACAGGGGAGCCTGACATAGGCAGTCAAAATTTATGCTTCCTGCCTCCTCAATCATGAAAGGAACACCTTGAGCCACATCCTCTTGTGGGCAGAAAGGGCTGATGATGTGGAGAGGGAGGAAGTATAGGAGGCTGTTGTCGGAGGCAGTTCTTGTCGGAGCCGTCCAACGAGAACTTGGAGAAGGTCGTGAGAATCTAGACACTGGAAAAGGTGCAGAGGCACGATACAAGTCGTTTTCTCTCTGCCGACTGACAACCTTTTCTAGCAAATGCAGCTTTGTCAGGAGATCGTCAAAAAGTGACGGGGACCCGAATGGGGCAGTACGTAGACTCTCCTTTTCAACCTGTGATAAATGAGGAGAGGCATCCAGCAGAGCCTGGGCCCGTTGGTGCAGCAATATGTTGAATGCCATAGAGCAATCCAATGCTGCACCATCGGACCAAGCTGTAGCCACAGATTGGGAAAGCTGTAATGCTGCCCTCAGTTGTTCAAGCAAAGACTCTGCTGGAATATTCTTCACGCTCATATAGCCAATGAGGCCCTGGATTGAGCCATTCAGGGCTGCCCCATACCAATGCTGAAAAGAAGGATATACACAGCCGTCCTCACGACATGGATGCTAGATCACGGGAATAGTGCTGTTCCCCACCCAATTTGTTTAGTGTGCTGCCCCCCCCCACATGCACGAGAAGGTGAAACATCTGTGAATCCTCAGTGGATGACTGGAGGATCATTAGAAAAGGAGAAGCCTCCTGACGGCAGTTCTAAGGGGTTGTATACGGCCTCCTTAGAAATGTTGCGATCTACCCACCGTAGTGGTTTTTATGGGTCCTGATACAACTTTGTGGGCAGTTGGATATCCCATTAATACAGGGCCCTGATACAACTCTGCATTTCTTGGATATTACTTTGGATATGCTGAACTTAGAAGCTATACTCACCGATGTTTAATTGGATAAATGTAGGTCATTATTGTGCAACTTTTTGTCAACAAGAAGATTCAGCCTCAAACACCTTTAGTCCGTCATTGATGTGCTAAATGTTGCATGTTCTGTGATCACACCTGGCAGGGCTTTTCTTAGGCATCTCATCATATTTAATGAGACTTTGCAAAGGTTTGTCTCGGACGAGTTCTTCTAATCCATGGACACTACACACTGTGAAACTACAGTTTGAATGTGTGATGACCTAGCATTTTATATTTACTTTGATGATATGTTAGGAAGACTTGTCTCAGACAAGTTCTTTTGGTCTGTGTAAATAAGAAATGGGTCTTTTACAAACAAAACAGGCTTTGGTGGGGCGGTCACATGTCTAGGTGACCGGGTGGCGGAATTGCCCCACCTTTATGTGTCGTCTTAGTCTCTAGTAGTGTTAGCAATTGATGTATTGCCATAATTAGTACACCACATGATTTGTAGATGAATGTAGACCTCTATGTAAGAGGTAGTGTTTATGTAATGTACTCATTTTGGTATGTTATTGTACATATGCATAATGTGGACTTTTTTATAATGTGCTGACTTAACAAATGAGGTATTGTCTGATTTTTTTTATTAGTTTGTATTTATTTAATTTTAAACCAGGCTATCTGGTACTTAAAAAAATCTCACAAAGAAATTCTGGCCATTTGCAGTCTATCTGTTGTTGTATTGCTGCATTGCACAAATGGATGTATGCAGTTAGATTGCATACTAATTGTTATGCAAGGCAACAACACTACTGCTATAACCATACCTTTGTGATTGGTTCGGAGGGTGGTGGACTTTGACCAGGTCATGGCCCAATATTTAAATTAACCATGCAGCTACACATTTGCACAAAGTGCTGCATACTAATACAGGGTGGAAACGTCCAGCCAATCAGTGTCAAGAGACGGCCTATTTAAAGTGATTTAACAATGGCGCAGCAGGCACACCGTTGTCATTTCGACGGCGAAAAAAGGTTGAAATAAAGACGCGACGTCGGACAACATATACACAACGTCTATGCAACCCCCGTTGTACCGACGTCGAAGTTTGACGTTGTTTGGATGTCGAATGTAGGCAGTTGCGTGTCCTAACTTCGGGAAGCACCCAATTCCATGGGTCGTGGCTACTTGGTCTTGACTATTGTGTTTTGCTCTCTCAGCCATTTTAGAGTACCTGGTAGTCATATTTAGGCAGTGTTGCATTTGTGGTGGTGTATAGTGTAGGGGACTGGCTTTGTTTGAGATTAAACGAACAAATTAAGTGAAAAGTTATTAATGTTCTTTATTTGTTTAGCACATGCAGACGACTGACACCAACGTATTTTTCATCTGTGTAGACAATGTATAAACTGAATTTACTAAATTAACTAAATTTAATTAATTCGTTTTTTTACCAGAAAGTTTCTTCAGTGATTTATGTTTCCAACTAGAAACTACCAGGATATCACATAATATGATACAACTTACATATATGCCTTCCCTTTCAGCTAGTGTTATGAAGTCAGTGAATGGCAGCACCGAGTCTGGTGTAAACACAGCTGTTGCCGCCACCCTGAAGTATGGGCCAGAGAGGAGTGGGGGAGGTGGAAGAACAGCCAGCACAACCAAACAACCCACTGACACTGTCTAATCAGACACATGTAGTATTTTATGTTACATCACCAATAATAAACATAGGACTCACTGATATATTTGTGTCTTTGTATCACTGAAGTTGAAACAGTGCTGACAGATCAGTCAGCACTGTTTCAATTACAAAATCTATGTTACTAAGGACTTGAAATCTAGTCAGTTTGCAACGTTGTTACAACGTTGCTACCTGACCTTGAAACAATGTTGATACATGCTGTTGAAACAACATTGATATCTGACTTCAACTCAACTTTCATATGAATGAATAACTTTATTTTGGCTACACATACATTGTAAGAGACTTACAATATGATATGTGTCATAGATTATACAAATAGTGGAGCGACCAAGGAGATCCTCTAGAAACCCCGTGGGGCTTATGACGAGGACCACCCAGAAATAAATTAACATAGTTATTTTGTTTCCTTAGGCTTACGCCAAAAACATATACTAAGCAACATTATTGAAAGTGATATACAATATAATGTAAACAAATAAAAAATTGCTTAAATATGTACATACAAATTGTAATTAGAATTTTATGAACAAATACTACACTGATAACCTAATTAGTTATTGCACATAAATACATTACAATGTGAACATGAACACATTAAATAATGCCGGAACCATGAATACATTAAATACTAAACGAACATCAATTCATGTTTTTTTCTGCCATGTTAAAATAACGGTAGATGTAAAGTATATGTTATGCAAATACAAATTTAGTCTAAAAAATGTTGCTTAAATATCAACATATAATTTGTACTTTGAATTATATGAACAAATAATACACTAACTACACAATTGTCATGTATTCATTAAACGTGAGCATGAATACATTAAGCAATACATGATCCTGACTACATTAAATATTACATAAGCATGAAACACATGGTCTTCTCCACCATGTGAAAATAAATGTAGATATAGAGTACATTTTGAACAAATACAAAGTTTCTTATTTGCAGTGTTTACTGTAAAGTCATTGATATTTAGAGAGTAACAATTCTTTCAGTTTATTTTTAAATTGGTTAATTGACCCAAGCTGTTTTAATTTACTAGGTAATGCATTCCAAAATACTGGTCCTGAATAGTTTATTGTACATTTCCTGCTGTTTGTTCTTATGTTTTGGATATGATAGCTAATTTGGTTTCTTAGAATATGTTTGTGGATATTTTGTATTCTCGTAAGCATTGATGACATAGAATCTGGGAGTTTGTTATTTGCTGCTTTATACATAAAAATACCTAGTTGATGTTTATATGGATCATCCAATTTTAATAGTTTTAACTTTGGAAATAGAGGATCAGTGTGTGCGATGTAATGAGAATTTGCGATTATCCCACTAGCTTTCTTCTGTAGTATTCTTAGTTTGTTTAAGTTTGTACAATATGAATTTTCCCACAATAGAGTGCAATATTGTAAATGTGATAAGATCAATGAACAATAAATAGTTCTCATTATATACATAGGGAGAAAATGTTTTAATTTGTTAAGCATTCCCACATTCAGTGCTACTTGTTTTGATAGGTTGTCAATATGTGTTGTCCAACTTAAGTGCTTATCAATAAATATCCCTAGGAATTTGGTTAATTTGACATGCTTCATTTTGTTTCCATCTACTTGTATTAAGGCACTGTTGATATTGTATTGCTTTCCTTTTGGTGTGAATATAATAACATTTGACTTTTTGGTGTTTAGGGAAAGTTTGTTGGTATGGAACCATGTTGAGATTTTTTGTATTTCTATGTTTACCTCTTCGATGAGAGTGTTGAAGCATGTATGAGCATGAAAGAGACTTGTATCATCTGCAAACAGTATAGGATTTAGGATATCTGATACATTTTCAAATATATAAAATAAAGAGTAATGGGCCTAATATAGATCCTTGTGGAACTGTCATATATTTTGAGTCTGCTTTGTTATACGATACATACTGTCTTCTGTTAATAAGATGACTTTTTAAACCAGTTGCAGGCATTACCTCTTATACCCTAGCATTGAAGTTTATTTATTAAAATGTTATGATCTATTGTGTCAAAAGTCTTGGAGAGATCAAGAAAAAACACCTATATTATATTTTTTATGGTCCATGTTACTTGATATTTTATCAACCAAATCAATCAGTGCCATGTATGTAGAATAGTTTTTCCTAAATTCGTATTGTTTTTTTTATATTATGTTGTTCTGCTAAAAAAAATTGTAAAGCCTATTGAACATTAGGCGTTCCAGTATTTTTGAGAGGCATGGAAGGATAGAAATAGCTCTATAATTTGAGAATAGTTCAGGGTTTTCACTTTTATACAAGGGGATAACCTTTGCTATTTTTAGTTTGCTGGGCACAATGCCAGTCATAAGTGAATTATTGAAAATGTGTGCAAGTTGATTTGCAATTTGTGGTATAATTTGTTTAATAATGTGTGGATCAACATTGTCGAATCCACTTGATTTCTTTGAGTTTGCTTTTTTTACTATGTTAATTATTTCCTCAGAATATGTAGGTGTACAGAAAAAACTTGATGCATTTTATTTTATAAACTGTGTTGGGTCATTACCTGTTTGTGTTAAGTTTACATTAAGGCGATGACCTATGTTGGTAAAATAGTTATTGAAATGGTCCACTATTTCCCTTTTGTCTGTACAGTGGGTACCATCTAATGTAATACATTTATCATTTATTACAGATTTATTATCTTTGGACTTTATAACTTCATTTATGGTGCTCCATGTTTTTCTGCAATCATTTTTATATAGTTAAAATTTTTCTTTAAAATATTTTTTCTTTGACTGTCTGATTACATGAGTCAGTTTGTTTTTGTAATTTTTATAGATAATCTCATTTTCAGTAGAAGGGCTGCACTTAAATATTTTGAACAGGTGATTTTTTTTGCGTATAGGATATTGATATGCCTTTCGTGAGCCGTTCACTTTTCCAGGTTTTCACCTTAAATTTTTTCCACAGTAAGCATTCATTCATTTGTGCGTTTAGTATTTCCAGAAAGGTATCATATGAAGTGCAGGGGTTTTGATCATTGTACACCTCCTCCCAATTTGAAGTTTGTAATTGTGTTTTTAATTTGCTGATGTTTGCTGAGCTAGCCATGCGTTTGTAAACAATGTTGTGCTCATTTTCTCTTTTTACCCCTAATTCATAAAAGGTAAATATCGCTAAGCGATCGTATGTGATGATATGTCATTATAAAGGATACCAGATTTTATTGAATATTCATGAATGTTGGTTATAATATTGTCTATGAGTGTAGCTGTCTGTTGTGTGACCCTTGTTTGTTTGCTAATTATTGGATAGAATGCATTGGCAAACATATTATGGATAAAATATGTTGCTTGGTGGTTTGTGTCAGACCTAAGTAAGTCGTTAAAATCTGCCATTAATATGCATTTCTTTCTTTCATTTTAAATTCTTCCTAATAAATCATTAAATTGTATATTAAATGTTAATCATAATTACCTCTCAAGAAACTTGCCAGGAGCTCCCACCAGTCCTACTCCAGCTTGTGGTGGGAGCTCCTGGCAAGTTTCTCGAGAGGTAATTATGATTAATATTAATAACCAAGAAACCGGATCATCTATCTATATTAAATGTATTTACGCATGTGTCAGGTGGTTTATAGATAACACCAATAACAATTTTGTTTTTTTCTGTTTCGACTTCTACAAATAATGATTCATATAGACAATTCTCAGAGTTTGTATTTATGTAATTTCTTATCCTTAAACTTTAACCTGTTAGCAATATACATACCAACACATCCTCCTCGTTTTTCCATTCTAGGTTTTGACAGAAATGTGTAATCTGTCATATTATAACTAACAATGCTTTCCATCGGCTTTATCCAAGTATTGGTTATACCTATACAGTCGAAGTTAACATTTTGTGATTTTAGACTGTATTCAAGTTTGTCAAATTTTTTTTATAAACCTCTACAATTTATTGTCAATGTAGAGAACTTACTGTTTGTGTCACATTTACACTGTATGTTGTAAAGTTCAGAGTCGGTGTGATAATTACACTTTCTTAAACAGTCTTGTACATTACCTACATAGTTTGTCTTACATCCTCCATCAGTGTCTTCTATAATACTGTCTGTGTTAAAACATGGATTTTTGTTGGTAGTCATGTCTAAGTCTAATTTCACACACAAGTACTGTTGTCTATGTACAGTTTCACATGGTAGGTAAAGTCATTCCCCAGGCATTACGCCTTAGGAAGCCATGGAGACTTATATGGCCAATGCTTAAACCTGGTTTCTGTAGTGCAGTTATACTGACTCTCCTGGACGGGACACTAGTCCATCGCAGGTACCTTCCAAACAGTGTTTGTACTCATTTGCAGCTGAGTAGACTGAGGCAAAGTAGGGTAAATGAAATTGCCTAAGCTTCGAAAACGAACCATGCCCAGTGCGGGTCTTGAACTCACAACCCTCAAATTTGGAGTCCAACACCTTAACCACTAGGTCACGGCTGCTCCCCACAGTTTCACATGGGGTTTCCTATTCACTGTCGACACAGTTCACGTAAGCTAACAAGATCTCTTTCAGTCACGATTGTTTCCTTTCTGCCGCTGGTCAATAGGCATATAATCCGTCCGTCAATCGTCCATGTTGACTCCATCAACTGTTCGCGATTTCTGTAACAACTCCATTTGCTGTTTCGTCAAGTTCTCTGTAATCGCCAGTCGTGTACCTTTTAGCTTGCGTTTTGCACCGAAGATCGTCTTGCAAACGATCGTACGATTTCAGTTTTCGACATCATCACAAAGTCGATACCTGACGTTGCTACAACATTGCCACAACGTCGTGTGCTTGCTGGGGGGGGGGACACTGTTAACTGCTTGAAACCTTGGATAAGATATCCCATTATTTTGTCCTTAAAACTAAAAATTTTATTGAAATATTCTGAAATTACCAAGTTCAAACATGCTGTAGAAGACTGCGAGATGCAGCTGAAATATACAGAACGAACACTAAGTTTCTTGAGAGGTAATTATGCTTAATATCTTGTAAGTGATCATGTATTATTAAAACCACTCTAAGGTATACACCTATATATATTTCATGAACTCCAATAAGCAGTGGTGTAAGCATTAATTTAACAAATATGGCCTTATCAGTGTTCTTTCTGCTGCACTAAATGTGTCGCACTTATATTGATTCAATATAACATTCTGTTGTGCTCTAAAATTGTAATATTACACGCACAATCATGACATACATCTGGTTAGAGACTTCATTGACATTTTAATGAGAGACTCGGGTCGGATTTGACGGATTTTTGACAATAAAATGAATTTCGAGTTGTTGCAATTTCCGTGTATAAATATTATTCAACTTGCCACATATGTAAGTTGCACTGTCGAAATAAACACGTTTCTATCAAAAAACATGTATTTTGTATGATGCCTATCATTGCTAATTTTAAGTCTTTGTTTTTGTCAAATGAACCGAGACTAATGGAACATTAGGTGATTTTCCACGAGCGATTGCATGCCGAAAAACGCCGCCATTCCAACATGGTGCATATCACGGGAAAGCCCCATATTCGCTCTGCATGATGGTACAAACAGTTTTTAAATGTGCACGGCGGGTATCCGTATAATTCCGACTAAAAATGACCGCCTTTGAATTATCTCGGCGACAAAAGAATGGGGAATCCCACGACGATTCGCCAGACAGCATCACGTGATGTCGGATTCCCTCAAATCAAGTGCTCTAATTGGTTGCAAATACAAATTTCCACCATCGGACGTCAGCTTGAAATGCCAGCTACGGTTGATTCGATCGACTTTTTTATCCCCTGCGTTTCGTTCATTTATATCGCTTTGTAAAACGACATTATGCCGTTTTGTCGAAAGCGAGTGGGCGGTTACGATACTGGGAGGCAGCGAAAGCTTGCATCGTTGCAGTTAGCGCGCGATGCGAAGGCATCGAGGGTTGAATACGCCAATGAACCAGCGGCGACAGCGCCTTGGATACTTTTTTGTTCATGAAATACATTTAGATTGTGTAGTTTTCCACGCATCAAAGCGGCCATCAACAGCACCAGTTGATCCGTCTCGGAGACTGTCTGCCACTGAAAGGAAGCTTGGTTATGCAGATCTTCTGGAGGAGATAGGTGTCCCGCGTTTCCTGGTTGAGAATGAGACAGATGCTGATGGAGATCTTTCACCAGTACTTGTACGCTGTGCCATGTTGCCATCTCTTGTTGCGAACCTGCACGTTGTGTAGGAAGTGTGTGCTCTCCAACAAAGATGTTGACCGCACCCTCGACATGGTGTGTGGCCTCGAGACTTTCTGCACCAGTTGTGACAAGGCCATCAATGCAACTCTGTTATCAGACTGTATAGATGATACGAGAGTCTGTGCGGCAAGTGCAGGGCAGCATGTCGGGCACGAAAGGTTGCTCGAACAACGGCTCGAGATTTATGCACCTGGTGCGTTTTAGGGATTTTGCTGTGCTCAAGTGTTCTTTATATATGCTCCAGTGAACTTTATGTATGCTCCAAAGAACTTTACGTATGCTCCAGTGAACTTTATCTGTGTGAACTATGGACTGGTGTGCTATTTTCCAGACGTTTTTCTGTTTGCTACATTTATTGTGATAAGTTGCTTAGTTTGTCATATATTTTTTAAATTTTACAATGCCAACTGACTCTGAACTTTTGATAGATTATACATTCAGTAATGCGTATGCAAAGTTCCAATCATCTTGGTTGCTTTTCAGATGTTGAAATGTATGTGCCAATGTACATAAACTTTGAACGCGAATTTTCCCTCACACCTACTGCCTCCCGTGTCACTTATCTCTGCTATTGTTTGACAGAATTGCCTGAAACTTTCTACAATATTTCTTGATAGTATGCTCTGGAAAATTATGTAGTAACTGTTTAGAAAATATTACCTATATTTTATATAATGAAACATCAATGTAAAATTTCATGATGAAAAAATACATTCATATGTAAAAAAATCATGAAAACAAAAGTTTTTTTGAAAACTGGGAAAGGCAATTGACTGTTTTCATTGGGGTTATGTGGAGTAACTACACACCAAATTTGAGTCCTTCAAATCCAATGGTTACTGATATAAATCACACGCAACATTCAATCCAAGATGGCTGCATACCGTGGGAAAATCCGTACGAAACTGTCTGTAAAAAAATTCACAGCATTACTGTTACCTAGACTTGCAATCACTGAAAGTTTCAGCTCTGTAGGTTCAGTGATATTGAAATAAGAAAATAAAATGTGTTTAGACCCAAGCGACACCTTAATAAAATAAATGAACTTAGTAATGAGTAAGGTACATGGGTCGTGTTTTAACAATAAAATGGTACGCACTATTATATTATACCCCATGACAACTTGTGAACAATCATGTAAGTTCAACTTGCCTGTAGAGAAGATGATCTTTGTACTGGAGCCGTCAAGTGTCACTTGTGTGATATTGCCACCATCAAGACCAAAGTACACAAAGCCATTAACCTCGTCCACAGCAACAGACATTGGAACACCTACAGACACACCATACAACATCTAGATCACACGTGATATTTCAGAAACATTCCTGGAAATATATATGTTACAGCCAATCTGCATAATCAGACATTTCGCGTAATGACTGACATTTCGCAAAATGACTGTTTCACCGACTAAAAATTCCAGTTATTACGCGAAATTACTGGAAACAAGGCACTGTTATTACACAGTTTGACTGGTGATAATTTCAGTCATACTGTGTGATAACAATTTGTGTACTTTTTTCATCACACATTGTTCCAATGTTAATCTCACACACACTCTATACCTACTGCCTAGTTCCCTCACACACAATATATACCTATTGCCTAGGTCCCTCATACACTATATACCTATTGCCTAGTTCCCTTACACACAATATATACCTACTGCCTAGTTCCCTCACACACTCTATACCTACTGCCTAGATCACTCAGACACACTGTACACTTGCTGCCTAGTTCCCTCACATACGCTCAATACCTACTGCTTAATTCCCTCATACACACTCTATACCTACTGCCTAGTTCCCTCACACACACTCTATACCTAATGCCTAGTTCCCTCACACACACCCTCTACCTACTGCCTAATTCCTTCACACACTCTATACTTACAACATCTGATACCAAAAATGTAAGGGTTTATAAGGGTATATCACGTTTTTTGTTAAGTGTAGTTATAGCAGGGACCATGAACCCCAAAGCAGCGACTACTTATTATGTTCAGCCTGTGGCAGAGTCACTACGTATCACAGGTCACTGTGGATAACCAGGAACTTATATATAATGTAATTGTACCAGCATTTTAGGATGTAACATCAATGAACGATAAGCAGAAGGACAATGTGTGCACGAAAATAAAATTATAATTGCTTTAATTTCCCAAAGTGATTTCAGCAGCCTGTGTTTAATGGTTGTGTCCATTTTGCTATCATATGTTGTCACGGATATTGGTAATAACCTCTTGATTCACTAAGAATGTAGTTGCTATACTTTAAGAATAATACAGCCTTAAATTTTTACTTTTCCGATATTTTATGAATTTATTTTACGAACACCCAAAATTAGAATGTGGGACAAATTCTATGGTAACCACTGTTGCAAGTTATGCACATTCCTTTGTTGTGTATGGAAACAACATTTTAAAATTTCAGGAGTTTAGTTTATATGGCAATAGAAAATTACAGGTTTGCCTAATCGCCTTTTTCTCCCAAATAGGCCAATAATGTCCATCCACATGTTCATGACCACGTAACAAATTAATGAAACTATTACGAATTATCGCATAGCAACAAATAGCAAAGGTTACTAATAGTACCTTGTTGACATGAACATTGGAAATGGTCGTGTGTCCGAACTTCGTGGTTTTTCAAATAGAAAAAAAAACACCAAAAACTTAATAATTGTTCAAATGTACATCGTTTGCCACAATTGGTAAAATAATTGTCTTGCTTTGGTGTTTGTTAAGGGGGGGGTATTCAAGATTGATTTGATAGCACTGGCTTCTTTATGCCACACATTTTTTTCAAAAGGAAGCAAGTGATGCTAAGTCACCAAATAATCAACGTCATAAACAGTATAGTAATGTAGGCAAGAATCACGGGTAACGCTACGAATTGTGGGAAGTAAATATGCTTTGGAGACGCGTAAAATGTATGTGGTTGGGCGGATGATTTAAAAATAACATGTCGTGATCATCAATGTTTAATGGAAAAGCGGGTCGGTCATTAGCCGACGCGAGGGATAATAAAAATTGGCCTTCCTCTACGACAGCCGGGTACGTGGACCGCCATAGGCATAGCCGGGTAAATTACCCGGGTCCCAGCTCTTAACAAAAACTCTGTATATACTTCAACAGTTACATGGGACAAAATAAATATGTGACCGTCAAAATCATTTATCATAACTATGAATTGGAATTTTTTTTAGATTTTAACAATGTGGCCTGTTAAACACCTTTCAGAGTGAAATGGGTTAAAACAAAATGCACATTAATTATTAAAATGACGTGTGATTTATATAGCCCCAGGAGACTTGGCTACTCTCGGTGCCAAATAAACGTATAGGCCAAATAACAGTATAGGGTGGCAAATCACAATTTTAATAATAGTACAAAGCCGAATAACAGTATGGGGGATAAACTGTTCAAAACAAATAATAGTACAGTGCGAAAAAGTCACTAGTATATTTGTTTTCTTTAGTGCCGAAGCAATTTTTACTCGACGTGAAGCCAAGACATCCCTAGCAAAAATACACGGATCGCTGGGTATTTTGTTTTTTCTGTCGAATTTGCATACTCTTTATGCGTATTAATGTCACCGCTGTCGCTGATATAGTAACCGCATTTTATATCGGTGAAAAAACGGCGAATTTACGGTCGGTTAACGTGGTGATAATGGCGTCTTAACTAATAATATACCATGTTGAGCTTCCGAAAACTAAGGATTCTGACTGATTCATCTAATCATGGGAATCTAACGGTCTAACGCTTCAGGATCAAAATCTAGGATCCTCAGAAGCATGGGATCCCGCTAAATTGATGACTGTCATTCGAAAGGATGAAAAATTAGCCGCCAGAGGGAGCCATATGCAGCTCAAGTTGGAAGCAAGTGAGTTTTTGCAAACAAAACTACACGAAACCATCAACGGCACCGTAGACTTAGATTTAGACATCGCATTGTAGATCAGTCCTGTAGCATAAACTAGACCAAAAATTCCAGCTGAAGTGTGCTGAAACGATGTACAATGCAGAAACAAACAGTTATGGTTAACATTCTATATTATTTTGTTTATATAAAATATATACTCCAGTTTCCTAACTTCGTCTTCGACTCGTGCACCTTTTGTTTCGTTCGCATATGAAAAGTTAGCATAACTATCCGACTATTATTCTCATAAATAAATTCATATTTTGTTGTGACACGATGCCCACAACTGCAACTGTCAGTTCAGCATAAACGCTGACCTCCAATGACCAATTGCAAGTTACAGAACGATAAAAAAAACCGCATTGCCACGGATTTGTGCGATGCACGAATTTGGGACATGCAACCATACAAACAAGTGTTTTTATTTTACATAATTTCGGATTTGAAGAATATTTCTTGTTCTGCTTAAAATACAAATAACCCAAACACTATTTATGCAAGACCTGAGATTTGTGGCATGGTTATTCTCCATTATTTGTAGATGACTTACTACTGTATATGAATTCTCCCACAATCTGCCATTGCCATTGGCATTGAAGGTGTGTGTTTTATGTGCGAGATTGAGCCATCAAATGAGTTTAACAATCAAACATGTTAGAACACAAATAAATCTTATTTGGATCAGTAACACACCTACATATATGAGAACTTTGAAGTTTCTGTTGTTGGTAAATAGTTAAAAGTGGCCTATGTATAGCAGCCAAAAATGCTATGGCCACAGAGATAAAATTCCAATTTATTTGTATATGAAAAACAAATATAGTGCCAATGTAATACACCATATTTGGATTCCCTATTCAAATGGCTTAATGTTGAAAAAAAAAACAGTTTTATGGACACTACACCTTACAACACAATATCAACTGGGTGATGTTTTACCTGTTCCATCTGTAGTAAGAAAACTACGCAAATATTGCTGTCAAATGCAAGAAAAACCTTCTGAATACATAGTTCTAGATTATATTTATCAGGTGTGTCTAACTTGAGAAGTTTGCAAGGTATGTATTTGAAATTTACTGAAAATGTAGATATATTGGTACACATTGTCTATACAAAATTGTACAATTGTGACTTATACAAAAAAATTTGGCAGAAAGTGGAAATAGTCATAACTAAAAAATTAAGCTAGCTACATGGTTTGACACGTGTGGTTACACAGACCAATACATTAATTGGTAAACTGTTGGTAGAATCCAAAAAGGTTAGTGCCACAATAATCTCTTATTTTGATTAATTTGAGACATAATGCCCCATTGTCAATTTTGTCTTGTCAGGTCTGTTATCTAGACCTATGAGGATGTGTAATTATAATGGATGTATGTAAATTTTGGGGTGTAAGTCAAATCTTAATTGGAGTTGAATTGATCCAAACATTGTGTGACTTATAAGAAATTAATTGATAAAAATCAAAATGGATTGATTTTGCATTTACATTTTGCTTCTGCATCTATCACCGGTAGCACTACTTCGCCACTGTGGACAACAGTAATCTCCAAAGTCTCGCAGCACTGTTAAACCATTGACATCTAATCGTAAGTCACACACCATGACCACAGGAAACTCTTCCAAGTGTAGTCTTAAGTGTGCACCAGTGCGACTCATACCTGCGGAGTACTTTCTTACAGGATTTCATGCTGACACAACTTGTGAAGAATTATATACATACGTGTCATCAACTTTGAGTTTGAAATGCTCATGTGAGCGATTACCAACCTGACACAACTCATATTCTTCTTTCAAGCTGTGTGTTGACATTCCTAAACCTAACTCACTTTATGACGCTGATCTCTGGCCTGCTGGAACAAAGATTGGACGGTATTTCCCACCTAGGAAACACACACTAACAGATTCAACCCACTTATAGACTTTCCCCTCCGTATTGCTTCCTTTAACTCCAGAAGTATACGGAACAGTGCTTTTGACGTGGTTGACATCTCAAACTCTTTAGATATACTTGCTGTGCAGGAACACTGGCTCTCTAAACAGAGCCTTTCTTTCCTTAATTCTGTTCACACTGACTTTAACGCCAGAGGAATTACTTCCATTGATTACGGTGATGGTTTGAGTGGACATCCTCATGGTGGACTCTGCTTTTTATGGAGGCGTTCACTCGACCCCTTTATTGAATCGTTGATTTATGTTGATGAGAAGAGACTCCAGGGTCTAAAAATTACCAGCTCTAATGCTACTATTCTACTTCTTAATGTCTATCTACCATATCAGACTGATGACAATGCTGATGAATATCTAGAAATTTTAGGCAAAATCCAGGCCATAAGCGATTCATTTGAATCAACCAATATATTCATCATTGGTGATTTTAATGCGGATATTAAGAACCCCAGTCTTTTTACTCCATTTCTCAATGATTTTATAAACGACTGTCACCTTATCGCAAGTGACACATTGATTCTCCCCTCTGATGCTTTTACATATGTTAGTGATGCGCACGGCTCAAGGAGCTGGCTCGACCACGTGCTCACCACCCACTCTAGTCACTCATCAATATCTGATATGGAAGTTAAATATGATTGTGTCTCTTCTGACCACTTACCTCTATGCTTTTCTATATATGTCAAGTTATTACCTTCCTCTGATGCCACCATACAGGAGCAAATTCAAGCACCTCGTCCTGTGTGGAATGCTGCCTCCCCCAGGATCTCCATAACTATCATACACAAACTGGTTTGCTTTTATCTGCTATTGATGTACCTCATGAGGTTTTAAGATGTACTAACCCTAATTGTAATGATGAAGCCCATCGCACTTTGCTAAGCAATCTTTACAATGATATTATAAAATCACTCAAAGACGCTGCCGAGGTAATCCCTACTAAGGCTAACAACACGTCTTCTAAGTATACTGTTCTAGGCTGGAACGACCTAGTCAGAGACTCCCATCAAGCTGCTAGAGAATCCTTTCTCTTCTGGCGTTCTGCTGGGAGTCCTCGTCATGGTCCCTTGTATGATATAATGAAAATTAGATGCGCTCATTTTAAACGCAACAAAAGACTATGTGAAAAAAATGCTGAAATTCTTAAAGCTGAAAGACTTGCTTCTAAACTATGTAATAATGACTTCAAAAACTTCTGGAAGGACATAAAACATATGAATAACGCCAGGTTGCCAAATCCTAGCAATGTTGGTGGTGCTTCAGGTGTCGAAAATGTAAAGAATATGTGGCTTCATCCCATTGCTCTAGCCACAATTGCTAGTAAATTATTTGAATCCTTGATATTACCAGGGTTTCTACTTTTTTATTTGGATTTAAAAAGCATCACTCAACTGAAATCCTCATATTTTTATTAAAAGAACTCTATCGACACTACATAGCGAATGGCTCATCTATGTATGTTACTATGCTGGATGCCTCTAAGGCCTTTGACAAAGTCAATCATAGTAAGCTATTCACCAAACTAATTGACTGGGGATGTCCTTCTTTTATTGTGTGCATTCTTTATTACTGGTACAGAACCCAGAAATTCACTGTCAGATGGTGTTGTAGCTTTTCAGAATTTTTTACCATTTCAAACGGTGTTAAGCAGGGTGGAATCCTTTCTCCACATCTTTTTAATGTTTACATGGATGACTTAAGTGTAAATTTGAATAAATTACAAATTGGCTGTCTTTATGCAGGAACCAAACCATAATGAATCATATGATGTATGCCGATGACCTTTGTGTTTTTTCACCTAGTGTTGCGGGGTTGAGAAAATTGTTGTGCAGAGTATGGCAATATGTTTGATATAACGTACAATGCCAAAAAATCTGTCTGTATGATTATTGATAACAAACCTAGGGACAAGAAAAATATTCATCCTGTTGTTATCAATAACCATACACTACCTTACACTGAGAAATGTAAATACCTTGGCCATATTATAAACAATAATCTTACTGATGACGATATTGCCAGGCAGAAAAGATGTATCTATGCTCAGGCAAATGCTTTAGCCAGAAAATTTTACTTGTGCAACAATTCCATTAAAACAACTTTATTTAATTCATACTGTGGTTCAATGTACACCTCAATCTTTGGTGTAATTTTAAAAAATAGAGTCTGAAAGGTATTACTGTCGCTTATAACTACAGTTTTAGAATTATACACAACCTGTCACCCCGCTGAAGTGCAAGCCATATGTTTGCTACTAATTATGTTAAATCCTTTAATGAACGTATTTGCTCATCAATTTTTAGCCTTTTATGCCGGTTGGAAAAATCCGACAATATACTTTTTGTGAATTATCTTCACACTTTTATTTATTATCAAAGTCCATTGATTAAACATTGGATTGATCAATTGTATGTTTTTAATTCATGATGTTTGTACTTTTATACAAATATATTTTTTATCCTTACTTATTTTATATATATATATATATATATATATATATATATATATATATATATATATATATATATATATATATTTTACTACGTTATGTATGTATATTTATATATATATATTGTTTTCAATACATGTACCTCTATTGTTCATCATGTGTGTATATGTATGTTTTTTTAACCTGTGTGTATTTATAATATTATGGGCTCTTGCCTGAAATAAAATATTATTATTATTATTATTAATTGGAATTGGAAATCTGCTGAATTTATTAATTGTTCAGTTCATATAAAACGTAAATGTTTTGATTTAAATTTACACATATAAACAAAGAAATATATTATAATTTAATTATTCTTCAGACATACTTTCACTTAAAAAATTACAAGGTGTGATCTTATTTGGAAATCAAAAAAGAAATAGCACCTGCTCTAAGTAAACATGTAACTTGTGGGACAACACAATAAAACTTAAGGTAGATGTAGATGGCGCCATCCGCGTAGGTTGCGTTTGCGTGTGTTGCAAAAACTCTACTTGGTCCCCGATCTCCTACTCACCGTACCAATCGCGCGCGAGATCGGGATCGGGAAGGGAGCCGAGATCGGTGCGCTTACAAAAACTCTATTAACGCGAGGGGTAAACCGCATATGATTGTGGATGATTGATTAGCGTTAGTAATAGCTAGCAATATTTATTTGGTTATGTTACAAGATTTTTAAAACATTTTTGTAAATGTAAAAAAATAACCACAAAATGCGAAATTATAGTTTCGAAAAATCCTCAAAGAAATATATAACATACATTTAAGTATGACAGTTTCACTGATAACTTCAAAAGGGAGATTTTGGTTAACATAAACGAATTACTGTGCTATTCCATCGTGAATGAATTAAGCAAAAGCTTAATGACAGCCTAAAGTGGCAGTGTATTTTTGACTCAAACCCTTCAACAATCGTAATTCAAATTCGCGTTATGTTGACGCGTAAGTTATGTAAGACGCGTTCATATGCCAAATTGCAGCATCATACGTTTTGCAGTTTTTTTTTCTTTTAAAAATAATAAATTAAGCATAATTTCCTAGTTATTAACGAAAACACCCATTATCCGGCAGGGTCACCAGGTCGGAGTCACAGGCCATTTCAGTTATCGGTTCAAAGGCACAATAAGCTACATTTTATTATTTACTTGGTTAAGGACATGATTAAGTTAGGTAGATATAATACTGTGTACTGAAATAACAGCAACATATTACACTGCAATGCAACAGATTACTATTACTATTACATAGTTTCTTTTCTATTACTGTTACACGCTGAAGGCAATGTAATATATTACTATTACATTTCAAGCTATTATTATTACATTTTTCAATGAAACAATTTTCTTTTGATTAAACCTTTTCCATACTTAATCACTAACATAGATTCAACAAATACTCAGATGACAGTTCTATATTAAGAATATTAAAGATGGCTAAGATACCATAGTACACTGGCTGTGCATTAATTAATTAAATTACAATTAACTCATAAATTTCCAAATTAAATCAACCTCACACAATATCAATTGAATGTACCAGTTTCATATATTAAATGGAATGAAATGGAAAAGCAATGCCACTGTCATATAACACAGTCTGATTATCCCAAAGTGTTGGTTAATAGTCTGCAAGCTAGCTACCAACTGAGAAAAACTCAGAAAATTTGGTATAAGCCCCTGAATTTTGTTCAAACATTACCCTGCAGGGCAGGCTGGCAGCTAGGGTTTGGGAGGTGGCAATGATTGATTGATTGATTCAGATGTTAAAGACATTATGTTTAGTGCTGGAAGCCTGTAACCCTTTTCCTGCTTCAGTGAATGAATGAATAGGCTTGTCAGCATAACCACATGTCCAGCGTCACCATTGAGTTTGAAGGCCACATTTCCTCAAATATGCTTTCCAATTTCACAGAAATTACATTCTAATGTTGTACTAGCTTCCCTATATTGTTTTTGTAATGTAAACTGAGAGCTCTTGCCAACAGAAATGGGTCCTAAAGAAGGTTTATCTTGATCAGTAACCAGCAAGTGTCCAGCATCACCATGTTTTGTTTGGAAAATAAGTTGTTTTACTAAAGTATGTGTTGCATTGCTTTCATATATAGGAAGAGCGACATGTGTCTGACCACCGCAGTTCACGAGTAGGAAGGGCGACATGAATCTGGCCACCGCGGTTCACGCGTAGGAAGAGCGACATGTGTCTGGCCACCGCGGTTCCCGCGTAGGAAGAGCGACATGTGTCTGGCCACCGCGGTTCCCGCGTAGGAAGGGCGACATGTGTCTGGCCACCGCGGTTCCCGCGTAGGAAGAGCGACATGTGTCTGGCCACCGCGGTTCCCGCGTAGGAAGGGCGACATGTGTCTGGCCACCGCGGTTCCCGCGTAGGAAGAGCGACATGTGTCTGGCCACCGCGGTTCCCGCGTAGGAAGAGCGACATGTGTCTGGCCACCGCGGTTCCCGCGTAGGAAGAGCGACATGTGTCTGGCCACCGCGGTTCCCGCGTAGGAAGAGCGACATGTGTCTGGCCACCGCGGTTCCCGCGTAGGAAGAGCGACATGTGTCTGGCCACCGCGGTTCCCGCGTAGGAAGAGCGACATGTGTCTGGCCACCGCGGTTCCCGCGTAGGAAGAGAGACATGTGTCTGACCACCGCAGTTCCCATATAGGAAGAG
Source organism: Lamellibrachia satsuma (assembly GCA_033239005.1). Classification (NCBI taxonomy): domain Eukaryota; kingdom Metazoa; phylum Annelida; class Polychaeta; order Sabellida; family Siboglinidae; genus Lamellibrachia; species Lamellibrachia satsuma. The sequence goes on from BSQZ01000066.1 coordinate 3,115,028, forward strand.
AGACATGTGTCTGACCACCGCAGTTCACATATAGGAAGAGCGACATGTGTCTGACCACCGCAGTTCATATATAGGAAGAGCGACATGTGTCTGACCACCGCAGTTCATATATAGGAAGAGAGACATGTGTCTGACCACCGCAGTTCATATATAGGAAGAGCGACATGTGTCTGACCACCGCAGTTCATATATAGGAAGAGCGACATGTATCTGACCACCGCAGTTCATATATAGGAAGAGAGACATGTATCTGACCACCGCAGTTCATACATAGGAAGAGCGACATGTATATGACCACCGTAGTTCATATATAGGAAGAGCGACATGTATCTGACCACTGTAGTTCCTATATAGGAAGAGTAACATGTATCTGACCACTGTAGTTCCTGTGGGTCACTGTATCTGACCACTGTAGTTCCTGTGGGTCACTGTATCTGACCACTGTAGTTCCTGTGGGTCACTGTATTTTGTGCTCTGAACAGTGTTTATTTAGTTTTCCCGCCAGTGATGCTGGATCTGCCCAAATCCTTTTTTTTCGCCAGACCAGGAAATGTCTTGAATATTGGTACCACCATCAAGGCAATTGTATATATGAAATACTTTAAAATGGTGTATCATTCGTATTTTCTGGAGGTAGGCACCTCCGACACATGCCATGAACTACAGTGGTCAGACACGTGTTGCTCTTCCTATATATGAAAGCAATGCAACACACTTATTTTCCAAACAAAACATGGTGATGCTGGACACTTGCTGGTTACTGATCAAGATAAACCTTCTTTAGGACCCATTTCTGTTGTGTAAGAGCTCTCAGTTTACATTACATCCGTAAGTAACACTGGAAACTTACTTAAAATGCTATTTCGTAAGTTTGAACTGTATCATATCATAGTTTCTTGCATTTAGGCTTAGCCCCATTTTATAACAGAATTCCTTCTTTAGCCCTGTATGGAGGGAGTATTTGTTTAAATGGATATCAATAACAATCATAAATGAATATCGTGGACCCACATAAACTGGTGACAATGTGTACGCAAGAAGTGGTAAACAACACCGTAAAATGTTACTTTACAATTTATACAGGATTTTTATACTGTACACCTCCGACACATGCCATAAATGTATACCTCCGACACATGCCATAAATGTATACCTCCGACACATGTCATAAATGTATACCTCCGACACATGCCATAAATGTGCTGTGTACTCAGAAATAAATAATGTCTTTGTGCTATGCTGATTCTAATTTTGGAAACTTCAAATTTACATACTATTTTGGCCACCTTTGGTATTGACTGATTGATTTGTTTAGGTATCAAATGATACGGAAGATAACACATTAGAGTGTCCTTCTCTAGTGTTAGTGAGTCCCTCACAGGTTGTTTCCATTACCCTGCGTGGAACAGAGGGACCAACGGCTTTTCCTCTCTCTTCCGAAAGACACAGGAAAAGTGAGGTGAATGGCCCAAGTTTCAAAACGACGGAAGTGGTTTCTAACCCCGGTCCCGACGCTCTACCGCAAGACCACCGCACTGCACATTGTTTGTATGGTTTTATTTTGTTTAACCAGTATTAACATTAATGAGACAGGCAAACTATATATGTCTGGAAAGCTTTTGGTATATGCAATCCATGTTGACATTTTATTATTTAAACCTAACTATAAAATTCATGTTCTGAGAGACAAGTCATGATTTTGATCAATTGTACACTTTTTGGGACATTCGCCTATTTATGACAAGTATTTTATGATCTACTGTATGGAAGGCTTTTCTATGATCATTGAATACATCAATAGCATGTTTCTTATTGTCCATTGTGCACATTTGAAATGTTCTCTGCTAATTCCATTATGGCATGAGATGTGGATATAGCTGTACAGAAGCCGTACTGACTTGAGTTAAATACATGTCCTTAACATTTACAAAGTTATCCAAACTAGTGTGGAACAATCTCTCCAGCCTGTAATTTCCTATGTCTGGTTTTGCACCACTTTTGAATATTGGTATTAGCTTGGCTATCTTCTTTCTAAAGGGGAACACACCAGTCTTAAACGAAATATTACAAATGTGCGTGAGAGGTTTGTATATAACAAATATGACCTTGGCTACATTATCCACACTATGCTTTCTTTTGGGTACACACACTTGCAGTGTTAATAAACTCTTGCTCGTTTTAATAACCTCTTGATCATCAACAGGTTTTAATAACCTCTTGCTCATCAACATGTTTTAAAGGTCATGCTTAACAAATGTGTTATGTTTTTTGGAAGAAATCACTAAGTGGATAGACGAGGGATCGCCAGTAGATATTATCTACTTAGATTTTCAGAAAGCTTTTGACAAAGTGCCACATCAAAGATTGCTACTTAAATTAAAAGCCCATGGTATCGGGGATAGCATAACTGACTGGATAGAACAATGGCTGACTGACAGAAGACAACGAGTTGTAGTAGATGGCGAAGTTTCAAATTGGAAATCGGTTTTGAGTGGGGTACCTCAAGGATCAGTATTAGGACCTATATTATTCTTAATTTATATCAATGACTTGGACGACAGTATAACAAGTAACGTACTGAAATTTGCGGACGACACAAAACTGTTTAGAAAGGTTAATACTGATGGTGATAAACAACATTTACAAAACGATCTAGACAGATTAGTGAAATGGTCTGAGAAATGGCAGATGCTGTTCAATTTTGGGAAATGTAAATGCCTACATACAGGACATGGGAACTTGAATGTAAACTATAAAATGGGAGCTACTGTTCTTGGTACTACTGTAAAAGAAAAGGACTTAGGAGTTACAATAAGCGCTGATATGAAAGTTTCAGAGCAGTGTGGTATTGCAGCTTCAAAGGGTAATCAAATTCTTGGATTGATTAGAAGAAACATAACATACAAGGGAAAAAAGTTAATTATACCTCTTTATAAAGCAATAGTTAGACCTCATTTAGAATACTGTATACAAGCATGGAGACCATATCGTAAGAAGGATATAGATACGCTTGAACGCATACAAAGGAGAGCAACTAAAATGATTCCAGAACTTAGAGACCTTAGTTATGAAGAACGCCTGAAAGAATGTGGTTTAACAACTCTAGAGACAAGGAGGTTAAGAGGAGATCAGATTGAAGTTTTTAAGATATTGAATGGGTATGAAAATATTGATAGAAATATGTTTTTCTCACTCAAGAAGGATAGCAGAACTAGAGGACATGAGGTAAAATTAGTAAAGGATCAATGTAGATTGGACATCAGGAAGCACTCGTTCTCACAGAGGACAGTAAATGAATGGAACAAACTGTCTACAGATTGTGTAACTGCTAGCAGCGTGAATATGTTTAAAAACAAGGTTGACACATATATCAGAAGGGCGGGTTATAAGTAGGTGAACATTGTTGGACTCTCGATAAGCCAATGGCTTCCTTGTCCACTTGCCATCTGGGCCTTTGGCTTGGATGGCAAATCTTGTTAAATCTTGTTAAATCTTGTTAAATACATACAGTTTCCAGTTCTATCTCCTAAATAATCATAAATATACGCATTTTTATAAGGATTTGTAATATTTTTTGGCTAAATTTGAACCACCATTTGTAAAGAATTTACTGAATTAATTTGCCATATTTTTATTGGTGGATGTGTCTCTATGTGAACACATTATATGGGTAGGACACTTGCTCATGTTTCTTTAATGTCTCCACTCTTTTCTGCTAGAAGTTCACTGTAATTGTTTAAGCCGTTGGTCAACTAGGTTCTTTCTACATGTGCAATTGTCTTTAATCTTTACATTCTAAGTTGGGCAATGGAGGTTGTACAATTTATTGAATGTGTTGGTAAAATTAGCATACACTATGTTAACATCATCCGAATACAAAACACTTCTCCATTTTTCTTGCCTCAAACTTTCCATTAACATTAGTATATTGTTCTCTTTCAAGCTCCGTACATTTCTAAATGTCTTGGAATAATTTCTTTCAAATTCACATTTACGTAAGACACATATCAGCAAGTGGTCGCAAATGTCAATAATTAGTAACCCACTTTTAGCAGAATAGTTAATTTGGTGGGGAAAAATATTATCTATTAGGGTGCACGAGTTGATGGTAATTCGGCTCAGTCTTTCTATTAAAGGATATCATCCTAGACCATACATACAGTTTATAAACCACTTTGTTCCAACACGTGTTTCCAGTTGAAGTAGATCAATATTAAAGTCTCCACAAACAAAATTGGGTTTACTTGGATTTGCAGACCTAAGTAACTGGTCCACGTGCTCACAGAATACTCACTGTCTGAGTTCATAGATCCCATAATTTAAATTAAGGCAGGTGACCTGTCTGATAACAACAATGTGTGACCAATTGCTCTTGCCACAATTGATAGTGTATTATTTGAATCTTTAATATTATCTAGGGTTTCAACTTTTTAAACTACATGTTTACCAATTTGGATTGAAAAAGCATCTCTTAATTGAAATGCTCATATTTGCATTAACACAATTCATTAGACACTAAAATTATAGTGAATGGCTCATCTATGTATGTCTCTATGTTGGAGGCCTCCAAGTGGGGGACAGATTTAAAATGTTGGTTATTTCAATTCATATTTTGATCCTGGACTGAAGAAGAAGTGACTACACATACGTATGATACTGGCCATCACGGGCACCAATAAAGGAATACCACGAACACACTGGTCTTGTACACAGTCACTGATTCAAACACATCACCAGCTCTTAGAGATTACCACGAACACACTGGCCTTGTACACTAATTCATTACATCACCACCTAAAATATTAGAGTGTACCCATTCAGGAAACTAAGACTTGTACACCAAGCTATGAAATAACACAGTGAAGCCTGAGATCAGTGTCTGTTGTTACGTACCTGTATACCTGGTGATCACTGTTGGTGGACCATACCTCGGAGGGGCTGCGTCCAATGGTAACTTCAAGGCACGATTGTATTGAACCAACAGCAGAGCTCTAGGACAGAGGCTTCCAGCAGCTAGGAACAAACAACACAGAACTTACAGGAGGTGTCACTTACAGGTGGTGTCACTTACAAGAGGTGTCACTTACAGGAGGTGTCACTTACAGGAGGTGTCACAACAATATTCTGACATTCATCGAAGTACAGATCTGACTAAAAATAATTATATATATATATATATATGTTTATATAGCTGATATCTTTATATATATCAGCTAATGGGATTGACAAACTTTACTTTTTTGAATAAAAATGATGCATAAACAGGTTTTTGAGACATATTGTTGTATATCTAGTTCGACATTAATCGCCAGGTGGCCTTACTGGTATGACACATTGGTGTATTTTGTAGATAAGCCATATTTCACTTTATCAGATAAAAATATGCGCAACTGTTCATAATAATCACCACAATAATGTAATCATATATTATGTACATTGACAGTACAGTACTTTTTTTTTGAAGACGCACTTTTAGACAAATTCCAGCACTAGCCTCGCTCTGAGAAAGGTATATTTCCATTGTTCGATATTGTTCATTCAAACCAACTTTTCTAACAACTTGTTTGTACTTGACACATGAAATAACTGATAATACAGTTCTTCCAATATGGTCAAATGCAAATACTATACTGATTTAATGCCTAGGCCTATTTCAAAAGTGAATAATATAAAAATGTCAATGCATGTGGTTTGCAAACATTTTTATATTGTAATTAAGTATGTTTTTACGTCACTACACTTATATTAAATTGATGTAAATTTGCTTTGTAGCCTTTTTGAGAAAACGCATTTTGTATTATTTAAACAAAGTGTATTTCATTTAAATGCACTGACTCACATTTGAGTCCAAGCATATATGCACTCTATAATGATAATTGATTATAGTGATGGTAAAACATAGCGCCATATTCTGTAATAATAGGGCACACGTGTGCCAGACTATGGTGACACGCACAGACCATAAAATACTTCTATTGCACTATAAAATCCTTGGGAAACCCAAACTCAGCTGCGCACCAAAGTGAAAGGGGTTAAGCAGTTCCTAATCAATAAGCAGCTCCAGTTGTAAACAGCTGGATTGGTAGGCTGAGGAACTGTGGAGGATAAGTAAGTTTAAGTAGGTGGGGTTTTAGTTTACGGAGAAATGTTATATTTCCTACATATGTAAAAACAAGAAATGAATTCCACAGAGTTGGTGCAGTGACAGAAAAAGCACTCGGAACTAAAAGTAGATTGGAATTATACTGGGTGGCATTAAATTCAACCTATATGAAGTCTTAATAGAATATGCCGTTTTCGTAAAAAAAATTTGAAGAAACATTTTGAGGAAGAGTTTGATAATCCCGATATACCAATTCACTAAGAGTTAGTTCATCAATTCAATGCAAACAAATTATTAGAAAAGTTGCTTTGAGTGAAAAACTGGGAAATATTTATTAGCTCTGGTTGAATTTAGGAATGGGTTGACTTTGACGCCGGTGACTATAGATGATCGAAGTTGTCTAGGCTGTCTTGCAGGAGTGATCAGTGAATGCAAATATGATGGCTGCTTGAATGAATCTTGAAAATGCTTGATAGGTAATTGTGCATATCTTAAAATAATGCGATATTACATATATATTGCGCCACCGAAGCATCCAATAATTTTGCTGCTGAACCGTCCAACGCCAACAGGTTAGCAGCACAAATTTACTTGTGAACATTGAAGATGTTGCATAAGGATGGTACACTTGAATTCAGAAGAAGCAAAATATACATTGCTTCAAAATGGACCATTTTAATATCCACATAGACAGAACCCATGAATGCGTTCACTAACTTGTGCTAAAACAGTGCATTATTGAAGAATAATGTTCGCCATAAAGAAATGTCCAAATAAAGATTAAATGCTGCACCCATAGCCTATATATATATATATATATATATATATATATATATATATATATATATATATATATATATATATATATATATATATATATATATACATATATATATATATATATAATATATATATATATATATATATATATATATATATATATATATATATATATATATATATATATATATATATATATATATAATCAATATGATCAAAATGACACTATTTTAAAGAATCAGGAAATATATTAACATTGTGGTACAGAACTTGTTTATGCACTCGTGAATGCTTCGTGAATGCTTCGTGAGTGCTAAGCATTGCAGCATTGAAGAAATAAGTTCACAATGAAGGACTTTTGAATGGATCATGAAATTTGGCAGACACCAACTACATACTATTACCTTTAAAATGAGACCAGTTTTAAGATTTTGCTAATATGCCCACATTGGGTTTTACACCACTGAAAATTTCCCTGAATTGACGTTTTCCTGATTTCACAAGGGTGTTGCTTAATAATTAATAAGTACGTAGTTGTAATATTCAATAGTTTTACAGCAATTGGGGTGGACTCTTGGAGACAAAAAGTTAAATGGATGTAATGAATGTAACACTGTTTCATAGTCCCAAACATGGCTGCTCGTAAGATAAAACTGCAATTTTTTGACTTTTCAACTGCCTCTGATCATTCATTGTGACTACTGGAAACTGCTACACTACAATATATCAGACCTTTAAGACCTTCAGTTACCAAAGAAAATGTCACGCCTCTATGTGCATTATTTCCTGAGAAATGATGGCCACGATTTTTTTGCAAAACTCGGCATCTACCAGATTTAGTAAAATGGCAGTTACTCAAAAAATACTTTGAATATAGAGCCCCAACTTCAGATTTGTCCATGACGATGATGGTGGAATATTTATTAAAAATTTCAAGTGAATCTGAGGCAGAAGTGCGTGGGGCTTGGTTGAGTTGATTTGGAATGACCCTATTATATTAGTATATTTTATTAGATCCAAATATATTACACTTTAAATATGCCAAAAGTTCGAAAATGTGTTGTACCTCTTATACAGAGAAAATACTCTCATTTTTGTGTTTTCTTTCAATAACTTTTTTTAATGTCATATCTTTTTTATTTGTACAAATATTTTAGTAATTTGTTCAGGGTTTCAAAACACCTTAATTAGGATCATAATTATATATCATCCAATCATTTATCATTAACAATAACCCAATTAATGTAATTAATATGTCAACATTGGTTAATTAGCATGAAAAGTCAACAACCGACAAGGTACAATCAAAAAACATAACTTCCATGATTATGAAGATATTTATATAATTTGTTCTTAGTTTGTAAACACATTAATTGGGGTCATACATATACATTGCAGTCATTCCATAACTCAACTGATGCAATAAACAAGTCAATATTGGTTAATTAGTGTTCAAAGTCAACAGACATATTTCAACAAAAGGCCATAACTTCCATGATTATGAAGGTATTTGCACAATGTGTTCAGAGTTTACAAACATATTAATTAGGGTCATAAATATATACCACCCAGTAATTTAATATTAATGCCATAATTTCTTTTACATATATTTTAATACTTTGTTCAGGGTTTCAAAACACATTAATTAGGATAATAATTATACATCACCCAGTCATTCAGCAGTAATAGTAACTCAATTAATGCAATTAATTTAAGTCAACATTAGCTAATTAGCACTCAAAGTTAGCAGATTGTTAAATTGTTTTTCATACCCCAACCACCATTAAGATAAGCGTGTAAATTCACATAATATATTAGGTTACAAACAAAATCTTCCAACTTGGTCTTGATAGGTATAACTTTGTCTTCAGAGGTGTAACTATGTTTAGACACCAATCATGTCCAGTGGTAGCTTGTCACAAAATGTCTTTTTGTAGTTCAATAATTAATTGTTTTATACTGTTTTCTAAAATTAGTTTATTTTTTGTAACAATTAGTTTGCAATCAATCAATAAAATAATTAATTGTTAGTGTCACTTAGAATATAAATCTCTTGGTCAAAGTTGTTTTCATATTTTTTATTATTTTTTTAGAATATCAATCTCTTGGTCAAAGTTGTTTTCATATTTTTTTATTATTTTTTTAGAATATAAATCTCTTGGTCAAAATTGTTTTCATATGTTTTATTATGTTTTAGGCTGTAGCCAAGGCCCAAACAACATAACCATTAGTAATATAATATAAACAGATGGTATTGGCTTTGCACTGAATTAAATTCAGAGAAAGGTAAATAAGTCTGTTACATAGAAAGTAAGTTGCAAAGCAGTAGTTGTAAATGTAATTAAGACATCAGTAAAATAACATAAAGAGCGTATTACAACACAAAAACAGTATTTGTGAAGACTACCTAGTATACATTGATTATAAACTGATTATAAACAAATATAAATTGAATTTCTAACATGGCGCCATGCAAGCGCCAAGTAAAGGCGAAACGTAATTTGACATGCTCTAGCTAGCTGGGTAGACTTTGCAAAGTCCGGGTGTACAAATTCGTTGGCAGAGGTGCAGGCAGATGATTATCATTTCATGTGTAGAGGGTGTATGACAGTGAAGTATCTGCAGAAGCAGGTAAATGAGTTAAGGCATATGGATGACAGGGCAGGGTGAGAAAGAAGAGAGCAGAGATGGGGAGAATGATGAGACCAGAGGTGTTGAGACAGAGGAGAGCAGAGGCGGTGAGAACGAGGAGAGCAGAGGCGGTGAGAACGAGGAGAGCAGAGGCAGTGAGAACGAGGAGAGCATAGGTAGTGAAAACTACGAGAACAAGGGGAGCAGTGGCAATGTGAGGGAGAAAGCTGGTAAGAAGAAGAAAGATGGAAAAAGGTAGAATGTGCAACAAAAGGAAGATAAACGAATGATTGAAGAGGGATTGTCAGGTGGCAGGATGTTCGAGGATAACAAGAGCAGAGAAAATGAGAAGACTGTGGATCAGAAGAAGAAAGATGAGAGGAGGCAGAGTATGTAACAAACGAAAGGTAAGCGGGTGAGTGGAGAAGGATTGCCAGGTGGTAAGACAGTAAAGGTTGATGACAGAAGAGAAAGGGGGCAAAGTGTGTGACAGGAGAGGAGCTTTGCTGATGTAGTAACACAGGGGAAGGAAAGCCCGGGTATTTATGGGGATTCCATCATTAGTAAAGTGGACAAAATTGTAAACAGAGGAGATGACATAACGGTATGCCTACCAGGGGCAAAATAGAGGATATAGCAGAAAAGGCAGGACAAGTCATGGGTGGTGGCAAGGGAGGTGCTGTCCTCGTGCATGTGGGAATGAACAATTTCGAGAAGGAGGGAACGAGGACACAAAGCAGCATTAGTTAATGAACAGTGTAGGTTGGACACGAGAAAGTACTCTTTCTCACACAGGGTGATAAATGATTGGAACAAACTGCCAAATGATTGCGTTAATGCTAGTAGTGTGAATATGTTTAAAAATAGAATTGACAGATATATGATAAGGGCGGGCTACACATAGATGAGAAAATTGTTGGACTCTCGATAAGCCAATGGCTTGCTTGTCCACTTGCCATCTGGAACCTGTTGTTTGGGATGGCAATCTTATTAAATCTTGTGAAAGTCATGCTATTCGTATCTCTAAAAGCACATTTCGCATTCCAGCGGAATAATGATTTATCCCCCACATACTAACTTCGGTCTACAGAACACGTTAGACAAAGTGACAATGTTCAGAAGAATTTAGTAATTTATGCTTCTTGCATTAGAAATACACACATGCCGTCTAATATCGAAAAGAAAAACGACTAAGAAAACGCTTTCCAAGGAACTATGGAACAACCGACAAAACACAAGGCAAAAAAATGTGCACGGATTTCCAGTAATCATATACCAGAAAAAACGGTGATGAAATGGCAAAACCTGTTGAGTTCTGCGAGAAGTTCTGGCTGTGATATTGATCAAGTTCTGCAAGAACTGTTGATAAACCAGGAATAACTGTTATACACTGGGAAGAACTGTTCATTACTGAGACTAACATTGTCTAGTCCACTGGGAAAAGTAGTTAATATTCATCTTAAGCTAACAGTTGTACTAAATATCAATCTTAAGCAAATAGTTGTACCAGTTACCATGTCTGGCTATAATTCTGTTATTAATTTAAAGCAGGAAGTCCGTGTCATGAAAGTGTCATTCTTCAGTTAGCCATAAAATGCCTTTGTTACTCTCACAAGAACTGTGCCAAGTATTGCTAGTGGAGTCTTCTTCTGAAGAGGCCCGGTGACTCAGGTCAAACAGGCAGCACCAGTATTGTCTGGTGACTCAAGTCAGACAGGTGGCACCAGTATTGTCTGGTAACTCAAGTCAGACAGGCGACACCAGTATTGTCTGGTGACTCAAGTTAGACAGGTGGCACCAGTATTGTCTGGTAACTCAAGTCAGACAGGCGGCACCAGTATTGTCTGGTGACTCAAGTCAGACAGGCGACACCAGTATTGTCCAGTGACTCAAGTCAGACAGGCGACACCAGTATTGCCTGGTGACTCAAGGAAGACAAGCGACACCAGTATTGTCTGGTGCCAATTTGCAGTTTGGTTAAAGTGCAACTGGGTTATTGACCCCTGGACATTGTATATAGTAGCTTGTTCAGCATGTCTGCCAGCATGTCTTCTAATATGGGCTAAGGAACTACAGATAACTATATTATTATTCTTGTGTTGTTCTACTAATACAGTGTTAATTTTGTAGTTGTTTAGTGGTTAGATTTATTTATTTATTGTTAAACAGGACAAAGTTCCTAAACATTTAAGGTTATTGTATCGGCAGCATGTCGTAGAGTAAGTAGACAGTTGACTGCTCCGACACAATATATTTTAGAATGTCATTTTTGCAGCTGTTTTTAAGTCAAACTATATTATAATTGACCAGTATCAATTATATATTCATTCTAGTAATGTTACATTACCATGCTTTTCGTGATCGTTACTGCTGTCTGCCTTTTCCAAGCAAACTGTTAACTTTTCCTATGAACATGTGCCTTTGGGAATGGTTATATCTTCTGTAAACCACTTCGCAGTTAGGGTTAGCTAGGGATAGGGTTAGCTAGAGATGGGGTTAGCTACGGTTAGGCTTGCAAACCTTCAACTCCATGTGTCTGTTCACTTACAAAGAACTGCAAACAACATGACAAGGGTATTGAGACGTGGTGAATAGACATTTATAACAATCAACATTGATTTCCTATGCAAAATGTGCTTATGTTATGCTTTTAGCTTACCATAAACTCTTTCGGACAATTTTAACAGAAAAAATTATTCTGCTTTGTTGCACCTCTGAGCTCAGGTTCCTGAGAATATATACGCATTAGAAGTTAATTATTATATAATAATATAATATTAACTAGCCGGAAATAGACAATGTTCTAAGTCAAACGCACACAACATCAGGCAAGTTAGCAGCTGTTTTGATTTATTTGTGTGATTCTATATGCTGGAGCATGTAACTGAGCTGAGTAACTGTCACTGCATGAATGTAGCCACATCAGAGTCGGCAACTAATAACTCCATATTAAACAATTCTTCCTTTTGTGCAGCTTGTCCACACTACACACTCATTGTTTGGTGACAGACACACGTTTTCATGCATTTAATCAATATATTTTTGATAAAAAAAACACTCCTCCATGACTGTTAGATGGCTACCGCATTTCCGTTGCCAGGGTGACTTATTCGGGTTCAGCCTACTGTTATGTTTACCATTGGCGAGCATGTTAACGTTTTGCACGATTATAAGAAAACGGGGCAATAAAAAATTCTTAAACATCTTTCCTGCCATTGTCATCATCTCGTTGATATGCCGGGTCGAGTTTTGTCAAAATCACACATTTCTAACTCTTTTAAAATGGCTGAACGTGCCATACCCGTCAATGTTTACCTATTTCTGCATAAATTACTAAGCACACGTGCCTTGTTTGGAAAAAATCCTAAGCTTATTGAAATCATCTAAAATCCACGGTTACACTGCTAACATGTTCTACCAGCAAACTTGCCAATGTGTCTGCTCAAATGCAGTCATGTCAGATGATAGATGAAAATTACACATATGTAAAATTACTGTGCCCTACAATCGTGTGTAACACACCAGGCACTCTAACTGAGGCATGATCCGTTTGGTCCACTTGCCGATCACAGCACTACTAGCGCCGCCTAACGAGCTCCGGCACTGCTAGTTCCGGGCTCGTTCCGGCAAATAATATGCAGGCCAGTAAATCAAAATGTTTCTGTTCATTGGCTTTTCAATACAATTTATATTAAGAGGGCTTTTGACCCTAGGGTAAAATATCATATAAATATATATATAAAATGTGACGTGAGGGCTTTTGACCAAAGCCAGGGACTTCTGACCTAGAGTAGAGGCGTTTGGTTGTATCCCGCCGTTTCATCGCCCTTTTAAGTTTTGTCCGCTATGGCGCTTCATACTGAACGAGAGAGACAGCGCATTTTTTTGTTGAAGTGCCTAGATTCTAGTAAAAACGTCCCCGAAGCGACCAGGAACCGCAACAATCATTCCATATGCACACAATACTGTTTGACTGTTTAGCTTTAGGAGTGTCGGCCAGTATTCTAGACAAGACAGGACGCGATAAGACGTCTCTAACACGAGTTCCACCGAGGACGAGGTATCAATTTTGTAGAGCTCGAGTGTAACTCGCTCGACAGTATCAGGACAGAAGTACGAAGTGCGTGCGCAGCAATTACAACAATTACCATTGGCATGTGTACGTAAACATTTTCATTTACATGATTATATATCTCATGCGAGGTGATATAATGTGGCAAACTTACAAAAGCTCTGCTTTGCACGACAAATCGACACGCCGGCGCCGTCTCACGTTCCGTTCGACTTCCACTCATTTCGCAGTACCGAGAGTACATGTACACGATTTCGCTACTATCATCAACACATGGAATCATTTGAAAGGCATAGTGTATATTGCATTTAATTAGCGTTTGCTTAATTCCGGGGGAATAATTAATGACATAGTGCAAACATGGAGTTTGCGGTATTACCAAGTTTGCTGTAAACATGGAATAGCCTCGACGCGCTCGTCATCGGCTGGTTCTCGGCCCACCGTGTGGCGCCACTGTTGCGTAACACCCACTGCTTGGGGAGAATGGTCATGCAATCACCACTGAGCACTACATTAACGTGTCTAGTTAATTAAATGTGTGATTTGGTTCATGGCATTAAGTTACTAATAAGTAATATGACACAGCTTGATGCAAATTAAAAGGTGGGCTAAAAGAGTACGAATAAACCATACGCCTTTTATGTGATTCGATAGCTAGAAGCGGCCAGCATTCGGTCGGGCACGTTAGCAGATCGGAGATTTATCGATAGAATAATGTTATGCGCTGAATACAATATGTTGACCAGGGACATTAACAATAGGCTGACCATTGAAATAGCCGCTCAGTGTTGGTAGATTGGGCCTACTGATTGTTCGTAAATTATTAATAACGCTATAGCAGCTGTTCACTAATGGGACTAGTGCACGGGCCGATCCAGGCGGTGTCCATCAGGTGCCCGGGCACTCCTCTTTATTCCAACCAGATTTTTTCATCGCGTCAAAATTAGACGGGTTCTCTGGCGTAAAATCAACCAAACCTGCACATGTACTTTGTCACAGTATATGGTTATTTCATTTGGGCAAAAGAAGGCGACAAGGATTGCACAAGGAAATTACTTGAGAAAATAGAAGAGCACTGTGTCGTGGTAAATTAGTACTGGTTTTGGAACGCACAGGGAACGGAACCGTTTTACGTGTTCCTGACCGATCTCCGTACAACGCTAGCGGTATGCGAATAAGGAAAATCCACCATAAAACAGAATCCATCATTAAATTTAAGGAGCGTTTTCAAAATGCGTTTCACAAATATGCTCTTTAAATCTAAAGATCGAAATACCAGCTATAAGCTCCACAGTGTGCACAATTGCATGGCGAAATAAATACAAAACGTTGACAAAAAAGTGGCTGATAAAGCATTCCATCGACTACGTTTGTTTACTAATATTCACACAAAAAAAGTGAAACCATCGTAATCTTTCACTCTTAATATTTTAGAAATTTAGCGATTATGTAAAATATGCCGATTTTACAACATGTATAAAGATCGTTGTACGGCAGTAAAAAGCAGATTAATAAATCTGCGACATAACGTGTTTAATTGAGACATTTTTTTCTGTTAAATTTCGTTTCATATAATTTCTCATAGTAAACATATTGCAGCAACAAAGATAAAAACGAAGTGTTACAACGTAAATGTTGATGACGATAATTGGGGCAATTTATTTATACAATACAATACAATACAATAATACTTTATTCGTCCGACCAGGAAATTGCAGTGCCGATTGACACGTACAACACGATAGAAACAAAACCTTGAACATCAGGTCTAGAGTTGGCACATCGCAGATCACAGGTTATTTAGTCACATATTTCTGTATAATTTAGCGTTATGAATTGAAATGGCAGAGAGTAAAAGAATACTTGATGCGATTTTTTTCTTGATGTTAGGGAGTGAAAATCTGCTGCTTCTGTGACTGAGCCGTGAATAAAATTTGACATGGATGGGGTGTGAGGGGTCTTGGAGTAGTTGACTAGCTTTATGTAACACTTTCCCCCGATACAAAGACTGGAAGTTGTTTATCTGTCTACCAACAATACGACTGGCTGTATGTACGACTTCATCCATCCTCCATTGATCATGATTTGAAACATTCCCACCCAATCAGGCTGCCCCAAAAGAAATAGTACTGGAAATGACCGAATTATAAAATATCAGAAGCAGATATAACAAGATTTGACAAGATTCGCCATCCAGGCCAAAGGCCCAGGTAGCAAGTTGACAAGGAAACAATTGGCTTATCTAACAATATTCATCTACGTATAACCCGCCCTCCTGAGATACACGGCAACCTTGTTTTTAAACATATTCATGCTGCTAACAATCCGTAAATAATATGTTCCATTCATTTATTGTCCTGTGTGAGAACGAGTATTTCCTGATATCCAATCTACATTGATCGTTTACTAATTTTACCTCCTCTAGTTCTACAATCTTTCTTGAGTGAGAAAAACATATTTGTATCAATACTTCCATACCCATTATATATCTTAAAAACTCCAAATTGACCTCCTCTTAACCTCCTTGTCTCTAGAGTTGGCACACGTTCAAGAATACGTGTATCCTTCATACGATATGGTATCCACGTTTGTGTACAGTATTCTAAATGATGTCTAACTACAGCTTTATACAGAGGTATAATTAGCTTTTTTCCTTGTATGTTATGTTTCTCCTAATCAACCCAATAATTTAGTTACACTTCGAAACTGCAATACCACACTGTTCTGAAACTTTCATATCAGTGTTTATTGTAACTCCTAAGTCCTTTTTCTTTTACATTAGTACCCTGAACAGTATCTCCCAGTTTATAGTTTACATTCAAGTTCCCAAGTCCTGTATGTAGGCATTTACGTGTCCCAAAATTTAAAAACATCTGCCGTTTATCATATCTTTTCACTAATATGTCTATATCGTTTTGTAAATGTTGTTTATCACAATCAGTGTTAACCTTTCTAAAGACTTTTGTGTCATCCGCAAATTTCAGCACGTTGCTTGTTATATTGTCGTTCAAGTCATCGACATATATTATTTATATATATATATATATATATATATATATATATATTCTTAATTTATATATATATATATATATAAATTAAGAATAATAAAGGTCCCAATACTGATCCTTGACCTTGTGGTACCCCACTCAAAATTGATTTCCAGTTTGAAACCTCTCCTACCACACGCTGTCTTCTGTCAGTCAGCCATTGTTCTATACAGTTAATTATGCCATCCCCGATACCATGGACTTTCAATTTGAGTAGTAATCTTTGATGTGGCACTTTGTCAAACATTTCTGAAAATCTAAATAGATAATATCTACTTGTGATCGTCTAACCACTTGGAGATTTCTTCCAAAAAATATAACGTATTTGTTAAGCATGACCTCGCTTTTAGAAATCCTTGTTGAGATGAATTTAATAATTTAAATCTAACAAGGAAGCCCACCATATGGTATTTCATTAACAGTTCTTAGGTTTTCCGATATTAAAAACCATCGTGATATTATATTTCCACCACTGTTTTTTAGAGGTCCGATATTGTCTCGTACGTTTTGTTTACTCCTAAAAACTATTGCTGTCATTTGTTTATGTTACATGATAGTTTTTGTTGATAGCTTCTTTTAAATTGTCTAATTTCAGTTATAGCTGCATTAAGTGCCTCTTTGTAATTTGCATAGTCTTCATCCTTTCTGGTACGATTATAAACCCTCCACATAGTTTGCTTGAACACTATTTTTGTAATAGTTACTTTTGACAAGTGTTTCTTTCTAGACCGTTTTTCTTGTTTTTTTTCAAGGCAACAAATTTATCGATGATACTCTCAATTTCATATGTTATAATGTTCCAACATTGAATTACGGTCTTATTCCTCAGGATGTTATTCCAATATAGCTTTGCTAAGTATTTTCTCATATCTTACCTTTTTTGACGTTTTTCATGCACGTTTTTTTTATATTTTTACTTTCTGATTTTACTTTGATGTCAAAATGTATTTGATTATGTTCACTGTTACCCAATGGTTCATTTATATTTACTTTGTCCACTAATTCTTGTTGTGATGATAAAATCATATATAACACATTCTCTCCCCTGGTTGTTTCTAGAACGTGCTGTGTAAGGAAGCTATCCTGGTTAAAAATATAAATTATTGTTTTGACTTCGGTAAACTAATTCAATAGTTAATGTTGCATTTCCTGAAACTATCTTGCACCAAACAGCTTCTTCGCAATCTGCTTCCCTCTGTAATTTTATTTCATAAGCCTGAATATATTCTTTAATATATAAAATAACTCCCCCTCCCCTTCTTCATATTCGACCTCTCCTAAACATTACGCATCCTGTCAGTCCTAATTCAACATCTGTTATGTCTATGTTGGCCCATGATTCGGTTATGTCAGGGACAATATCTTCTACCATAATGTTTAATTCGGTTTTCTTATTTACTATGCTCCTATCATTTAAACACACGCATTTATATCCTGTTTCAGATATGTTTTCCGGACATGTTGTTATTGGTTTGTCTGTACTAGTGGCCCCTTGTTCTGCTTGAGGCACCTCTAAGTAACCCCCCTGCGCTTCTAGTTTAAACAACATTTACTAGCAAAAATAGTTGTTATGCTATCCATGCCACTATCTACTGCTGCTGAGAGTTCATCCGCAAATATTGCTGCCCCCTTTCCACTTAGATGAAACTTATTCCTCATGTATATATCTGCCCTCCCAGCAAAACTTCCCCACACATCCACAAATCCAACTTTCTCTTCCCTACATAGCTTATGGATTAGCATGTTAATTACCATCCCCCGGCAATTTCGATATATCTTACCCCCCTTCATATTACTGGTAAAATTCCTGAGAAATTGACCTGCTCAACCCGAGTCTGTTTTAGTGTTCGGATTAACTGCCTGTATTTCCTAATTATGGCAGTTGTACCCTCCCTCTCTACGTTATTTGTCACTACGTGTACTAAAATAGATCCACCCTTGCCCGAATCCATGACGTTTTCTACGCTCTTAGTTATCGTCTCTATTTTGGCCCCGGGCAACCAAAACCACCACGTCATCTCCCTTGTTTAAGACTATGTCGGACTGTTATCAATCTCCTCTCACAAATCAACTTGTCACGTTTCCCTCTCGTCTACTGGCTAACTTGCGCTCTCGCCACCTTCCCTCCTGACACTTTCCCTCCCGTCTCCCTCACTCCCATCGCTTTCAATCTCGTCTCCTTCCCTCCCATCTTCCCCAATTCCATCTCCTTCGCTCCAGTTGTCTTTCCTCCCGTTTTTTTCCTTCCCGTCCCCTTACGTCATTTCTCCATATGACCTGTAACCTTACCTCCACTCAGCCTCCTCCCAGGCTGAGGTGAGCTCTCCCTAGCATTTATCTCATCGTCTCCTCCGTTATATTATCTACTGCCCCCCCCCGCCCCGGAACCACTGGCACAACCCACCTTTCCCCTTCCAACCATTGCCATAACGAGCAGCCTCAGCTGTTCCAACTCCACCTCTAGTTACTTCATCTTCGTACATCCCCTACACACAAAACTATCCGCCTGAGCCTCAGCCCAAGACTTCTTACACCCGAACTTGGCGAAGTCCACCCAGTTACTGCAATTGCTGCATATTAAATGCCTGGTGGCCTTTACCTGCCGTTTGCACGGCGCCATCACATAATTTAGTCTTCATTTCATTGCTACGTTATCCTTGAATAACCTGTTTTTTTGTGTTCAAAAGAACACTATAGGCTGGGTCATTTATTTTAATTTAATATCGAAAACAACATACTCGCTAACTATTGAATGAATCACAAAACCCAGATAGTTATTTAGTCTTCGTGATATATAACTGCAAAAAAGTCATCACACCACTGAACAAAGTCATTGATTTCTCGAAGGTAGCCATAATCATCACTATTGTTAACCATGCCAACAACGACACTGTTTGTCCAGTGGATATACATTGTCAGTACTTTTGTAGTCACAAGTGTAGAGTATGTACATGAAAGGTGCCAGAACTGTGCTTTGATGTGCGCCAGTATTCGTGTGGACGGTAGGAGACCGGATGCCTTCGAGACTGACATATGACATAATACTGACATATGACATATGACAGACTGACATCTGCTAGTTAAGTATCGAAAGATCCAAGAAACAGAAGAGGATGTCTAAAAGCTTAAGAGCAAAAATATGAGGCTGAATAGTATTAATAGCACTGGAGAAATAAAGAAACATAAGTCGAACATTACTGCATGCCACATATAGAACTGCATCATCGATACATCTGTTTTTCTTATAGGCAAACTGCAATGGATCAGTGAAATCTTTCAGTAAAACGGAAATTTTATTGAGAACTATTCGCTGATAAGCTTCCATGACAGCTGACGTCAGGGCGATAGGACCGATAGTATTCATATACAATATAACATATTTCTTCATTGCTGCATCAGTTAACCAATGAGAATCGTCGTTATATAGCTGCCTCCGCACGACAAATTGTCGGTCTTAAATATCGACAACGACGTGCGAACACGTTTGAGTAAATGTGTTATATGTTGATGAATCCTCGTAAAAGCTATGAATATAATTTTGGTTCGGTAAAACCGAAGTTAATTG
The DNA here is from genome assembly GCA_033239005.1 of Lamellibrachia satsuma. Lineage (NCBI taxonomy): Eukaryota > Metazoa > Annelida > Polychaeta > Sabellida > Siboglinidae > Lamellibrachia > Lamellibrachia satsuma. The sequence continues at coordinate 3,135,226 of BSQZ01000066.1, forward strand.
AAAAAAACACATCTATATATTTACAGCTCACCTATATATATATAATATGCGACAATGTATTATTTACCTATTACCAAAGTTACCCAATCGCTGGAACACAGTCAACTAATCAATGAGTTTAAGGGTAGACCTTCGCATTCTTTTATCATGATATGTGTTTGTTACGATAGCACGCGCTCAAGTAATAACAACAATATCCATTTTGACATTTAATTTACTGAGATTGCAATATATATATATATATATATATATATATATATATATATATATATATATATATATATATATATATATATGTATATGTTATGTGCATGTATGTGCATGTGCATTGATTGCATGTTATAATGCATGTGCATGTTATGTGCATATGCATATGCATATATATATGATATATATATATATATATATATATATATATATATATATATATATATATATATATATATATATATATATATATATATATATATACTGGTCCTCAATTTTCTTGTTTTCTTCTTCCGTCGCTGGTTCCGCTTCACTCCCGTCTCCACTATACACAACCTAGACCATGTTATACACACACGCCCGCACGCACGCACGCACGCACGCACGCACGCACACACACACACACACACAGACACACACACATGCGTGTGTGTGTGAAGCGGGTCCAGCGACGGAAAAAGAAAACAAGAAAATCGAGGACCAGTATCGACGCCAGATTCACACCGGACTTCAGGAAAACGATAATAGAAACAACGTGTTGCAGGAAAAAACTAGCATCGTGTCAGAGCGTGTCTGCCCTGCAAGAGCCGGAGTAAGAGAAACCATTGACCTCGCAGCTGACAGCGCCCATCATTGCCAGTCGAGTCTGATCATGACGATGATTAGGGCCTATTTTTACCAAAACACTTTCACGGTTTATATAAAACAATCGATTAATATAAAATGCTTACCTTCTGAGTTGGTAGCCCAGAAGCAGACACATGCCAAATGCAGAACTCGAAGCAGAAGCCCGGGGGGCGGCAGAGGCGGTGGACGAATCGGCTTCTTCGAACAGCACCGCGGCATCTTCGCTCTTCAGCTGGGATGTTTACTGTCGAACAGTCTAGAAGGATCACTCCTGATGCAGTCGGATGACAAATCGCCAAAGCAATGTGTCACTGACTGACGTTCTGACACTGCGGGCGATATCTTATACGGTAACATCGCATTAGAATATCGATAAAGGGCGTCACGAAGCTAGTTGGCGTGATGTGATAGGCCACTGGCAACTAACACAAGTAACGCCGACCAGTTGACCAATGCGTAGCTCGTGCTTTGTTACACCTGGAAACAACAGATACGTATCAACCAAACCATCGGGAATATCATTTTCTGTATCTCTCTGTCTCTCTCCGTGCCTCCCTCCCTCCCTCCCCACCCCTCCCTCTCTCCCTCCCTCCCCTCCCTCCCTCCCATAAATCTAAAGATGGTGTCGCCATACACATGCGTGTCAACAGCCACTGCTATCTTCGTAAATACCTCAGTACTTTTGTTGGTGAATTTGTATCCATATTTATTGAACCTAGTAGTTATGGTCAAACTTCAACCGGAGGCGAGACATACCGCCTTCAAATGTCACTGCTTTTATTCAACGATATGAGTCAAAACTAAATAAAGTTCAAATCCAGAATAATCAAGTCATTATTGGCACTGATTAAAATGTTTACTACCTAAAGACTCATATAAATCCTCATCCGACCTGCGAGATATGCTACACCTAGCTGCTAACGCCATTCCCACGATTACTAAGCCAACACAAATCACCCGTACATCCGCTATCCTCATTGATAACACACACACACACGCACACGCACACGCACACGCACACGCACACGCACACGCATACGCACACGCACACACACACACAGCCCCTTTTCACTCTGGTATACATATTGTGTATGGTAAATATATGGTATACCGTGGTTTACCTGCTTCAAAGTGCCATGGTATTTTACCATGGTTTCCATGTTTCAAAACACCATTGATTACCATGGTTTCCATGGTATATTAAGGTATTTTACCACGGTTTACTTTATACCATTGTTTACCGTGGTTTGCCTGTTTCAAAACACCATGGAATACGATGGTATATTTTTGGGGGCATAAACAGAATTAATAGTTATCAACGAAAGGTCGACAAAGTGCATCTTGGATGGTTTTGGATATTATATGAAAATATTAGTTTAAATTGACTAAGAAAACTGCACAATCATGTTGCTATCTCCATGGACGCGTTCTCTTTGTTCCACTAATGGGTCCCACTAATGGGTTTGTCCTAGCTATTAGTAATGCACCAGGCTGACACACAGGTATGAATAATTTATCGTGTTGTCTACAACACCCATTAACTTCAAATTGTGGGACTAACGACTATTGTGATGTCTCAAAGCGTTAGCTTGGTTGCAGTAAACATCATTAATATTATTAGTGATGTTTATGAAGGGGGCATTTAGGGGATCTAAGTAAAGGTTTCGCTACAGTTGACCACCAAATCCTATTTTATGAAGTTGAATTCCATGGAATAAAGGGTACTCCACTCAAGTGCTTTAAGAGCTATCTCACACATAGGAAACAATACGTTAAGTGCAATAATATTAATTTGTTTCAGCAGGATATAACATATGGTGTCATATATGAAAAACATAGAGTCATGTCAGGAAGGCTTCCTTTCATATATTTTGATGAATCACTCGCAATGTCATCATCACAGAAGAAAATAAATGAATGAAATCATTTCTGCAAATGTTACCAACGTGAGTATTTTTTAAAACATAATTGACAGTTAAGACGACAATGTCACGAGATGGCCTGCAGAATACATAGCGGATTCAGTTCAAGTTTACATGTGAACCGTCGCGGCTTAGTGGTTGACCATTCGCTTTGCGCGTTGAAGCTGAAGATGTCAAATAAAAAAATTGCGTAAATAAGCTACCGTTTGTTGTAGCGCGTACTAGATAGGATTGATTTTGCGCAAAAAAATACTTCAAATGATCGAGTCGAGCGAAAAAAAATCGAATTGAGAAGAGACCATTAAAGTACGCCGAATTGACGAGGGACCTTTAAAATTCGCCGAATTGAGAATGGACATTTAAATTACGCCAAATTTACGGGGGACCTTTGAAGTATACCGAATTGAGGGGACCTTCAAAATACGCCGAATTGAGGACGGACGGACCTTTAAAGTACGCCGAATTGAGGAGGGACATTAAAAGTACGCCGAATTTCGAGACATTTAAAGTACGCCGAATTGACGAGAGACTTTTAAGCACGCCGAATTGACGAGGGACCATTGAAGTATACGGAATTGACGAGGTACCTTTAAAGTACGCCGAAATGACGGGGGACCTGTAAAGTTTGCCGAATTGAAGCGGGATTTTTTAAATTACGCCGAATTCAGAGGGAACTTTAAAGTACGCTGAATTGAGGATGGACCTTTACATGAATTGAAGGGGACATTTAAAGCACGCCGAATTGAGGAGACACAATTTAAAGTACGCCGAATTCATGGAGGAGCTGTAGGTACGCCGACATGAGGAGGGACCTTTAAAGTACGCCAAATTGAGGAGGGGCATTTAGATTACGCCGAATTGACGGGGACCTTTAAAGTATGCCGAATTGAGGGGACCTTCAAAGTACGCCGAATAGAGGAGGGTCCTATACAGTACGCCGAATTGAGGAGTGTTCTTTGAAGTAAGCTGAATTGACGAGGGACATTTAAATTACGCCGAACTGAGGGGGACCTTTAAAGTTCACCGAATTGAGGAGGAACATTTAAATTACGCCAAACTGATGGGGTCCTTTAAATTCACCGAATTGAGGAGGGACATTTAAATTACGCCGAACTGATGGGGACCTTCAACGTACGCCGAATTGAGGAGGGACCTTTAAAGTATACAGAACTGAGAGGGACCTTCAAAGAACGCCAAATTGAGGAGGGACATTTAAATTACGCCGAATTGACGGGGACCTTTAAAGTTCGCCGAATTGAGGAGGGATATTTACATTACACTGAACTGAATGGGACCTTTAAAGTTCACCGAATTGAGGATGGACTTTGCAATACGCTGAATTGACGGGGTCCTTTAAAGTACGTCGAATTGATGAGGGACCCGTAATGTTCGCCGAATTAATGAGGGACCTTTAAAGTGCGTCGAATTGACGAGGGACTTTTAAAGTACGCCGAATTGACGAGGAACCTATAAAGTATGCCAAATTGATGAGGGACCTTTAAAGTACGCCGAATTAACGAGGGACCTTTAAAGTACGCCGAATTGAGGAGGGACATTTAAATTACGCCGAACTGAGGAGGGACCTTTGTAGTAGGCCGAATTGAGGAAGGACCTTTAAACTACGCCGAATTGACGAGGGACCTTTAAAGTACGCTTATTTGAAGAGTTACCTTTGAAGTACGCTGAATTGAAGAGGGAGCTTTATAATATGCCGAATTTAAAGTACCCCGAATTGACGAGCGCCACTTAAAGTACGCCGAATTGACGAGGGATCTTTAAAGTATGCCGAACTGAAGTGGACCTTTAAAGTACGCCGAATTAACGGGGGACCTTTAAAGTTTGCCGAATTGAGGATTGATCTTGAAACTACGTAGAACCGAGGAGGGACCTTTAAAGTACGCCGGATTTAGAGACATTTAAAGTACCCCGAATTGACGACGGACTTTTAAGTTACGCCGAATTGACGAGGGACCATTAAAGTACGCCGAATTGACGAGGGACCTATAAAGTACGCCGATCGAACGGGGGCTCTTTAAAGTAAGCCGAACTGAGGAGGGACCTTTAATGTACGCCGCATTTAGAAACATTTAAAGTACGCCGAATTGACGAGGGACCATTTAAGTACGCCGAAATGACGAGGGACCTTTAAAGTACGCCGAATTGACGGGGGACCTTTAAAGTACGCCGAATTGAGGAGGGACATTTAAATTAGGCCGAACTGAGGAGGGACCTTTGTAGTAGGCCGAATTGAGGAAGGACCTTTAAACTACGCCGAATTGACGAGGGACCTTTAAAGTACGCTTATTTGAAGAGTTACCTTTGAAGTACGCTGAATTGAAGAGGGAGCTTTATAATATGCCGAATTTAAAGTACCCCGAATTGACGAGCGCCACTTAAAGTACGCTGAATTGACGAGGGATCTTTAAAGTATGCCGAACTGAAGTGGACCTTTAAAGTACGCCGAATTAACGGGGGACCTTTAAAGTTTGCCGAATTGAGGATTGATCTTGAAACTACGTAGAACCGAGGAGGGACCTTTAAAGTACGCCGGATTTAGAGACATTTAAAGTACCCCGAATTGACGACGGACTTTTAAGTTACGCCGAATTGACGAGGGACCATTAAAGTACGCCGAATTGACGAGGGACCTATAAAGTACGCCGATCGAACGGGGGCTCTTTAAAGTACGCCGAACTGAGGAGGGACCTTTAATGTACGCCGCATTTAGAAACATTTAAAGTACGCCGAATTGACGAGGGACCATTTAAGTACGCCGAAATGACGAGGGACCTTTAAAGTACGCCGAATTGACGGGGGACCTTTAAAGTACGCCGAATTGAGGAGGGACATTTAAATTACGCCGAACTGAGGAGGGACCTTTGTAGTAGGCCGAATTGAGGAAGGACCTTTAAACTACGCCGAATTGACGAGAGACCTTTAAAGTACGCTTATTTGAAGAGTTACCTTTGAAGTACGCTGAATTGAAGAGGGAGCTTTATAATATGCCGAATTTAAAGTACCCCGAATTGACGAGCGCCACTTAAAGTACGCCGAATTGACGAGGGATCTTTAAAGTATGCCGAACTGAAGTGGACCTTTAAAGTACGCCGAATTAACGGGGGACCTTCAAAGTTTGCCGAATTGAGGATGGATCTTGAAACTTCGTAGAACCGAGGAGGGACCTTTAAAGTACGCCGGATTTAGAGACATTTAAAGTACCCCGAATTGACGACGGACTTTTAAATTACGCCGAATTGACGAGGGACCATTAAAGTACGCCGAATTGACGAGGGATCCATAAAGTACGCCGAACGAAAGGGGGCTCTTTAAAGTACGCCGAACTGAGGAGGGACCTTTAATGTACGCCGCATTTAGAGACATTTAAAGTACGCCGAATTGACGAGGGACCATTTAAGTACGCCGAAATGACGAGGGACCTTTAAAGTACGCCGAATTGACGGGGGACCTGTAAAATCTGCCGAATTAAGGAAGGACTTTTAAATTACGCCGAATTGAGGGGGACCTAAAAAGTACGTTGAATTGAGGATGGACCTTTAATTGAATTGAGGGGGACATTCAATGCATGCCGATTTGAGGAGGGATCTTTAAAATGCTCTGAATTCAGGGAGGACCTGTAACATACGCCGAATTGAGGAGGGACCTTTAAAGTAGGCCGAATTGAGGAAGGACCTTTAAACTACGCCGAATTGAGGAGGGACCTTTAAAGTTCGCCGAATTGACGAGGGACCTTTAAAATACGCTTATTTGAAGAGGGACCTTTGAAGTACGCCGAATTGACGAGCGCCATTTAAAGTACGCCGAATTGACGAGGGACCTTTAATGTATGCCGAACTGAAGTGGACCTTTAAAGTACGCCAAATTAACGGGGGACCTTTAAAGTTTGCCGAATTGAGGATGGATCTTGAAACTACGTAGAACCGAGGAGGGACCTTTAAAGTACGCTGGATTTAGAGACATTTAAAGTACCCCGAATTGACGACGGACTTTTAAGTTACGCCGAATTGATGAGGGACCATTAAAGTACGCCGAATTGACGAAGGACCTATAAAGTACGCCGATCGAACGGGGGCTCTTTAAAGTACGCCGAACTGAGGAGGAACCTTTAATGTACGCCGCATTTAGAAACATTTAAATTACGCCGAATTGACGAGGGACCATTTAAGTACGCCGAAATGAGGAGGAACATTTAAATTACGCCCAACTGAGGAGGGACCTTTACAGTAGGCCGAATTGAGGAAGGACCTGTAAACTACGCCGAATTGACGAGGGACCTTTAAAGTACGCTTATTTGAAGAGTTACCTTTGAAGTACGCTGAATTGAAGAGGGAGCTTTATAATATGCCGAATTTAAAGTACCCCGAATTGACGAGCGCCATTTAAAGTACGCCGAATTTACGAGGGATCTTTAAAGTATGCCGAACTGAAGTGGACCTTTAAAGTACGCCGAATTAACGGGGGACCTTTAAAGTTTGCCGAATTGAGGATGGATCTTGAAACTACGTAGAACCGAGGAGGGACCTTTAAAGTACGCCGGATTTAGAGACATTTAAAGTGCCCCGAATTGACGAAGGACTTTTAAATTACGCCGAATTGACGAGGGACCATTAAAGTACGCCGAATTGACGAGGGACCTATAAAGTACGCCGAACGAAAGGGGGCTCTTTAAAGTACGCCGAACTGAGGAGGGATCTTTAATGTATGCCGCATTTAGAGACATTTAAAGTACGCCGAATTGACGGGGGACCTGTAAAATCTGCCGAATTAAGGAGGGACTTTTAAATTACGCCGAATTGAGGGGGACCTAAAAAGTACGTTGAATTGAGGATGGACCTTTAATTGAATTGAGGGGGACATTCAATGCATGCCGATTTGAGGAGGGATCTTTAAAATGCTCTGAATTCAGGGAGGACCTGTAACGTACGCCGAATTGAGGAGGGACCTTTAAAGTAGGCCGAATTGAGGAAGGACCTTTAAACTACGCCAAATTGAGGAGGGACCTTTAAAGTTCGCCGAATTGACGAGGGACCTTTAAAATACGCTTATTTGAAGAGGGACCTTTGAAGTACGCCGAATTGACGAGCGCCATTTAAAGTACGCCGAATTGACGAGCGCCATTTAAAGTACGCCGAATTGACGAGGGACCTTTAAAGTATGCCGAACTGAAGTGGACCTTTAAAGTACGCCAAATTAACGGGGGACCTTTAAAGTTTGCCGAATTGAGGATGGATCTTGAAAGTACGCAGAACCGAGGAGGGACCTTTAAAGTACGCCGGATTTAGAGACATTTAAAGTACCCCGAATTGACGACGGATTTTTAAATTACGCCGAATTGACGAGGGACCTTTAAAGTACGCCGAACTAACGGGGGACCTTTAAAGAACGCCGAACTGAGGAGGGACCTTTAAAATACGCTGGATTTAGAGACATTTAAAGTACCCTGAATTGACGACGGATTTTTAAATTACGCCGAATTGACGAGGGACCTTTAAAGTACGCCGAACTAACGGGGGACCTTTAAAGAACGCCGAACTGAGGAGGGACCTTTAAAGTACGCCGTATTTAGAGACATTTAAAGTACGCCGAATTGACGAGGGACAATTTAAGTACGCCGAAATGACGAGGGACCTTTAAAGTACGCCGAATTGACGGGGGACCTGTAAAATTTGCCGAATTAAGGAAGGACTTTTAAATTACGCCGAATTGAGGGGGACCTAAAAAGTACGTTGAATTGAGGATGGACCTTTAATTGAATTGAGGGGGGACCTTCAATGCATGCCGATTGGAGGAGGGATCTTTAAAATACTCTGAATACAGGAAGGATCTGTAATGTACGCCGAATTGAGGAGGGACCTTTAAAGTAGGCCGAATTGAGGAAAGACCTTTAAACTACGCCGAATTGAGGAGGGACCTTTAAAATACGCTTATTTGAAGAGGGACATTTGAAGTACGCTGAATTGAAGAGGGAGTTTTATAATATGCCGAATTTAAAGAACGCCGAATTGACCAGCGCCATTTAAAGTACGCTGAATTTACGAGGGACCTTTAAAGTATGCCGAACTGAGGAAGGACCTTTAAAGTACGCAGAAATTTACGAGGAACATTTAAAGTACGCCGAATTGAGGAGGGACATTTAAAGTACGCCGAATTGAGGATGGACCCTTTGCAATACGCTGAATTGACTGGGTCCTTTAAAGTCCGTCGAGTTGATGAGGGACCTGTAATGCACGCCGAATTGAGGAGGGACCTTTAAAGTGCGCCGAATTGACGAGGGACTTTTAAAGTATGCAGAATTCATGGAGGACCTGTAGGTACGCCGAAATGAGGAGGGACCTTTAAAGTACGCCAAAGTGAGGAGGGGCATTTAGATTACGCCGAATTGACGGGGACCTTTAAAGTATGCCGAACTGAGGGGACCTTCGAAGTACGACGAATAGAGGAGGGTCCTATACAGTACGCCGAATTGAGGTGGGATCTTTGAAGTAAGCTGACTTGACGAGGGATATTTAAATTTCGCTGAACTGAGGGGGACCTTTAAAGTTCACAGAATTCAGGAGGGACATTTAAATTACACCGAACTGATGGGGTCCTTTAAATTCAACGAAATGAGGAGGGACATTTAAATTACGCCGAACTGATGGGGACCTTCAAAGTACGCCGAATTGAGGAGGGAACTTTAAAGTGCGCCGAGTTGACGAGGGACATTTAAAGTACGCCGAAATTGACGAGGGGCATTTAAAGTACTCCGAATTAACGAGGGACCTTTAAAGTATGCAGAACTCAGAGGGACCTTCAAAGAACGCCAAATTGAGGAGGGACATTTAAATTACGCCGAATTGACGGGGACCTTTAAAGTTCGCCGAATTGAGGAGGGATATTTACATTACGCTGAACTGAGGGGGACCTTTAAAGTTCACCGAATTGAGGATGGACTTTTAAATTACGCCGAATTGAGGGGGACCTAAAAAGTACGTTGAACTGAGGATGGACCTTTAATTGAATTGAGGGGGGACCTTCAATGCATAACGATATTAGGAGGGATCTTTAAAATACTCTGAAATCAGGGAGGACCTGTAAGGTACGCCGAATTGAGGAGGGACCTTTAAAGTAGGCCGAATTGAGGAAGGACCTTTAAACTACACCGAATTGAGGAGGGACCTTTAAAGTTCGCCGAATTGACGAGTGACCTTTAAAATACGCTTATTTGAAGAGGGACCTTTGAAGTACGCTGAATTGAAGAGGGAGTTTTATAATATGCCGAATTTAAAGTACGCCGAATTGACGAGCGCCATTTAAAGTACGCCGAATTGACAAGGGACCTTTAAAGTACGCCGAATTGAGGAGGGACTTTTAAAATACGCAGAAATTGACGAGGAACATTTATATTACGCCGAATTGGCGGAGGGACATTTAAATTACGCCGAACTGAGGGGGCCTTCAAAGTACGCCGAATTGTGGAGGGACCAATACAATACGCCGAATTGAAGAGGGACCTTTAAAGTGCGCCGAATTGACGAGGGACATTTAAAGTACGCCGAATTGACGTGGGACAATTGAAGTAAGCTGAATTAACCAGGGACCTTTAACGTATGCCGAACTGAGGGATAACTTCAAAGTATCGCCGAATTGAGGATGGACCTTTGCACTACTCTCAATTGAAGGGATCCTTTAAAGTTCGTCGAACTGAGGAAGCCCCTTTAAAATGCGCCGAATTGACGAGGGACTTTTAAAGTACGACGAATTGGCGAGGGACCTTTAAAGTATGCCGAATTGATTAGGGACCTTTAAAGTACGCCGAATTGAGGAGGGGCCTTTAAGGTTCGCCGAATTTACATACATTTGAAGTACGCCGACTTGACGAGGGACCAATAAAGTATGCCGAATTGAAGAGGGACCTTTAAAGTATGCCGAATTAACGGGGGACCTTTAAAGTTTGCCGAATTGAGGATGGATCTTGAAAGTACGCCGAACTGAGGAGGGTCTTTAAAGTACGCCGTAATTAGAGACATTTAAAGTACGCCGAATTGACGAGAGACCATTAAAATTTGCCGAATTGACGAGGGACCTTTAAAGTACGCTGAATTAACGGGGGACCTTTAAAGTTTGCCGAATTGAGGATGAATCTTTAAAATACGCAGAACTGAGGAGGGACATTTAAAGTACGCCGTATTTAGAAACATTTAATGTACGCCGAATTGACGACGGACCTTTAAAGCACGCCGAATTGACGAGGGACCATTAAAGTACGCCGAAATGAAGAGGGACCTTTAAAGTACGCCAAATTGACGGGGGACCTGTAACGTTTGCCGAATTAAGAAGGGACTTTTAAATTACGCCGAATTGAGGGGGACCTATAGAGTACGCTAAATTGAGGATGGACCTTTAATTGAATTTTGGGGGGACCTTTAAAGCATGCCGATTTGAGGAGGGACATTTAAAATACGCTGAATTCAGGGAGGACCTGTAAGGTACGTCGAATTGAGGAGGGGCCTTTAAACTACGCCAATTTGAGGAGGGACCTTTAATGTATGCCGAATTGAGGAAGGACCTTTAAAGTACGCCGAATTGACGAGGGACCTTTAAAGTGCGCCGAATTGACGAGGGACTTTTAAAGTACGACGAATTGGCGAGTGACCTTTAAAGTATGCCGAACTGATGAGGGACCTTTAAAGTACGCCGAATTGAGGAGGGGCCTTTAAAGTTTGCCGAACTGAGGATGAATCTTTAAAATACGCAGAACTGAGGAGGTACCTTTAAAGTACGCCGTATTTAGAGACATTTAATGTACGCCGAATTGACGACGGACCTTTAAAACATGCAGATTTGAGGAGGGACATTTAAAGTACGCTGAATGCAGGGAGGACCTGTCAGGTACGCCAAATTGAGGAGGGGCCTTTAAAGTAAGCCAAATTGTTGAGGGACCTTTAAACTACGCCAATTTGAGGATGGACCTTTAAAGTATGCCGAATTGAGGAGGGATTGTTTAAATACACCGAATTATGGGGGACCATTCAAGTACGCCGCATTGAAGAGGGACCTTTAAGTACGGCGCATTAAGGAGGGACCTTTAAATTTCGCCGAATTGAGGAGGGACCTTTAAAGTACGCTGAATAGACGAGGGACCTTTGTAATACGCCGAATTGACGATGGATCTACACCGAAATGAAATACGTCTCGACAAATGAATTGAGATCAACGTCACTGTACGAATGATTATTGGTATTACATAAAACAAATATTCCTTGTCTAACATTCCACGCGATTGTAACTAATGTGAACAAACCTACGCCTGTGAAAATCAAGAGGAGTCTTCGCTCTCGGCTCTACCTGGTGGTATCGATGTCTGTTCTGATGCGCGTCTGCTAATTCTGCAAAGTTGGACCAACAACAGGTCGATGTAGGTGAAATCGCGCAAAACGACGCATAGTTTTGTTTGATATATCGAGTCGAAAGCTTTGGTAAAATCGATGAAGCAGATTACGCCATTGTTGTTGAAAACATACCATATCTCGTGATCTGGTGTATGGCGAGAGCCTAGTCGTGGTGCATTTAGTGTCCTGCTACTCTCGGACTCATATATAAGCCCTGCAACTCTCGCACTCTTACATAAGCCCTGCCACTCCCGCACTCCTATATACGCCCTGCCACTCTCGCAATCTTACATAAGCCGCATTCTCACAGAAGCCCTCCCAAACCCGCATTCTTACACAAGTATCTTGCATAAGCCCTGCCACTGCCACATTCTTACATAAGCCATGCCACTCCTGCACTCTTACATAAGCCCTGTCACTGCTGCATTCTTACACGAGACATGCCACTCCCGCACTCTTACATAAGCCCTGCCACTGCCACATTCTTATATAAGCCATACCACTTCCGCACTCTTACATAAGCCCTGCCACTGCCACATTCTTACATAAGCCATGCCACTCCTGCACTCTTACATAAGCCCTGTCACTGCTGCATTCTTATATAAACCCAACTACAGGCGCATTTTAGTTTATAAACTATAAATTAAAAAATGTTGTTTTTGCAGAATATCATGTAAATTCATACATGAAATGATGTTGATGTAACTCGCACTCTCAATAATAATATATTATATGCACACTTGTGTCTTGTTGCATTTTTGGAATGTTTGTCATTGGTATTGTCGTTACACATATATAATACTTTACCGCCAAAAGACCGCGTTTGCGGGAAAACTGACAATCTTCCCCGGCCGGTCGTTTGGGGTGAATCCACACAGACGTGTCCCAGTCGTGTACGGATATGCCTCAGTGCAGTAAGTTAATTTACATAATGTGACGGCATCATGTAGATGTTACGCCTTTGTGTATACTCATCAGCTAACCCATGTTTCGTTGTGTATTGGTGTGACAGGAACCCAGGGGGTGTGACTGGAACCCAGGGGTGTGACAGGAACCCGGGGGTGTGACAGGAACCCAGGGGTATGACAGGAACCCGGGGGTGTGACAGGAACCCAGGGGTGTGACTGGAACCCAGGGGGTGTGAGAGGAACCCAGGGGTGTGACAGGAACCCAGGGTGTACTCAAAACATTGCAATTCTACAATCCTTGAGGATTTATCTAACAACCTCCATAAACACATTTTAGACTTCTGTCAAAATAATACTCTTTTCAAATTGAGTGCATTGAAATATAAACCACTGCTTTGACACATTTTACATATGTTATTGTATAGGGCTTACTGGGCATGTTGTTTATTTGACTACATTACCAGGATTCATTTGAGAACATGCATTTATTGTAAAGACGTGTCGAAAATGTTTGGCGCAGTACGCCCTACATCAATACTCGCGTACGTGCCCATTAATAAAGTTCGGCTTGTTTTGACATAGTCTATGACTGATGTTTGACGTGAGACGTGCATCATCCTCATTCATGCAGATATCTTACAAAGAAACCTTGTTGGCAATCTGTCTGCCTTCGTGACGTAATGGACAAGGCACCGCCCTCTTAGGCTGGGATTGGAGGTTCGAATCCCATCGGAGGTGTACGTACGTGTTGTAGTCGCTCTTCGAACTAGAAAAGATTGGGTGTCACTCAATAGTTTGTACACTGAATAATTGAATCCCATCGGAGGTGTACGTACGTGTTGTAGTCGCTCTTCGAACTAGAAGAGATTGGGTGTCACTCAATAGTTTGTACACTGAATAATTGAATCCCATCGGAGGTGTACGTACGGGTTGTAGTCGCTCTTCAAGTTAGAAGAGATTGGGTGTCACTCTGGACACGGAAGAAACTATAATATTATAGTAGTAGTATAGGCGTCAAAGTTGCAAGGTGAAAATATGTGTATTGTTATAATAAGAAACAGGTCTCAACGTAGTCATGTTCACTGTTTAAGCTTGTTGAGCGCTAACTTGAAAAAAAATTAGTATCTTGGTAGGCATGTGACTCATATGTCAGTATGGTTATTGCATTAACAAGATTTAAAAAGATCGCCATCCAAGGCAAAATTTCCATTTATATGGCAAGTGAAAAAAAGTAAATGGTTTATCGAGAGTCAAACAATTGTTCATCTGTGTGTAACCCGCCCTTCTAAGATATTTGTCGAGAGTCCAACAATTTTTCATCTCTGTGTAACCCGCCCTTCTAAGATATTTGCAAAAAAATAATATATTCACGCAGCTAGCATTTATACCATCTGTAGATAATTTGTTCCATTCATAAATTGTCCTCTGTGAGAATAAGTACTTTCTGATATACAATCTACACCCTAAGTAATTCAATAATTTCCTCCTTCCCTGTAGTACCATCAACACTGCTACCATTAGGTACAGGTATGTTACAATTATTAATTTGTCCAGAAGTCTTCTGGCTTATTCTGTGACAACTTCTTTGCTAATGAATCCTTCCTGAGTTGACTGTCGTGATTTTTAATAAAACGTATCGCATATTTAAACCTAGCCCTAGATGATTTCATTAAGACCATTTTTAGGTTGATCTGCATCAACCAACATTACAAAACATTATCTAGCAACAGTGTGGAAATCTATGGCATGGTTATTCCAGCCAGGTCTACATTTGTATATGGTCTCGCCTTATCACCATGTCAACTCACCAATTCATCACTAGCATTTTACATGATTTCTATTAAATAATCATAAAGAAAACTTATCGCAGATATATGTGCATCGTCTGTTCAGTTTACATTATTACAAATAATAGCATCATGTGGTAAATTACATTTTTTTAGGTTATTGTTTTGTTGCCTAGCTGATTTTTTTTTTGCATTCATGGATTGGCGAACCCCCAACTTGGGGCATTAGCTCCAGGGAAACTTCAGTTCACATACGAATGTGGTCTGATGTACACGAATTGTTCAAAACATTTATATTATGAATCACATCATGACCGTCACTGGTTGACACACAATGATCCAAACATGATGTTGAATCCCCATCTCTCATTCAAATAAGATAAGGTATTGGCAGGCAATAACAGCTCACTAGACAAAAACCAGCTTTTCCCGTCACAGAACTGTTCAAAATGTTTACAGAAAAAATATTCATAGTCACTAATATCCGAGTTCCAGTCCCCCACTACAGAAATTAGTGATTTAAAATACTAAGATGTTCTAAAAAGAGGTCTTCATGATCATGAGATTCATAGGGCATGCATACATACATTATAATTTATTTCCGGTTATATTTCTATGCCAGTTAGCCAGTCAATATCCAGACTGGCTGGACCTAATTAGTATTAACGTTAGTGCCGTGGTTCGCGATGATGTACTGGTAATGCATAATCCAAAAAGAATAATAGTACTTGTCTAGAATTCCGGCCCACCTCAATTTCGACATCATAATGATAATTAACATGTAATATGTACAGTATTAGTAACCATGGCATGCAAAAGGCACAGGGGCAATGTGGCTTGCTGAGGGTGGTTCATATACAGCCACCTTTTGGCCGATGATTAGCCACTCATAGGCCGAGTTTTCCTGTAGTTTTTTAAATGTGTGCGTGCGTGCGTGCGTGCGTGCGTGTGTGTGTATATATATATATATATATATATATATATATATATATATATATATATGTGAGTAATATAGTATGTTTATTACTGGAAATTTACAGATTATTGTGTAAGATAAATACAGACGTTACATGTACAACTGACACGCCACAACACAAGACCTGTACATCTTCAAAAATGCCTTTGTGATTGTTGGATAATTTTTTTTATTTTTTAATACATTAATTTTGGAATGATTCTGAACTAGGACCAGGTTTTTTTAAGGCCTGAAACCCACAATGCCGTGTGAAGTTGAAAAGTAAATAAAAATAGTATGTTGCGTATATATGCGCGGTAACGATAAAACAAAAAACATGTTTGCCCGTGGCCGTGTGAAATGTTGCAATGCCCGTGTGAGCTGAACCTTAAAAACCTTACTAGGACCATGGTGATAACATGATGCATTCCGCAGTGAGATTTGGACTGCAGAAGTGCCCTACCCTGGTAATTTTCATAGATTCATAAACAAAAATATGTATTGGATAATCAAAAACAATGGACTCAAGCTTCAATACAAGTTTCAACTTGGATACATATTTGAAAAAATATTCTAAATGCTCTAAAACTTGCCTCATATACTTATTCTAAATGCTCTAAAACCTGCCTTATATACTGTCCTGGTAGATTTGTTTATTGACATATACCATAGATGGTCAGCTAAGCTACATAATACCACATCACATCCGATGGCATTGGACACTGACAGGGTTTGAGTGCTGCCCCGGTGCGAGCTGTCTGAATATTCTGACCCCCAGGATGGCCGATATTAGGGTAGGTGACACAGTCGCAACGTCGGGTAGATTTTCGGACGGAAACCTTATATCGAACACGGCCATCTGTACGAGTCGGCGAAATTTAGTTCAGATCGTAGGGACTTCCCCGTAGCACGTTCGATAGATGTCATCGCAGTGGTCAGGGTGTGCGTGCCATTTCCTCGAGGTGGCACCGACGTGCCCATCACAGTGGCTCCACACTACAGATGGAGACGCTACTCGGCTGACGGAAATCACATTACATCGTTGTTGCATTGTTCGGACTCGCTTGAGCCAGAATCTGACTCCCACCCGAGAGAAAAACGTTAGAGCCAGTAGGTTGATGCCGGTATCGTGCTCTGGTAGCGATCCCGTTGAGATATGCTGCAATGCTCCAACGGGTTACCAGAGGTGACGGTGGCGGCCTCGTGAGGACATCACTGGCACTGGCGTCAGGCTTAGGTTGATGTCAATGGTCTCGTCTCCCTCGTTGGTGTTGTAGAAGTTATCTTTGTAAATTTGCACAAAGTGTGCCTTATTTATGCCAGTTGGCAATTTTATGCCGTGTTTCTCCATGCGCCTACAGTTGACCAGTGTTAGCTAGTTGTATAAAATAAGTAGTTTGATAATATACGAATATTATATTAAATACAAGACAAGATAAAGTCAGTTTTATTTTAACATTTAATATAATTTACCTACTATTATTATATTGTATATTTTGCTTATGTTTGATGTTTGTTAGTTAGTGTTAGTAGTTAGTTAGTGTTAGTTAGTATTAAATAATGTTAGTTAATGCTCATGAATTAGTAATTAGATAATGTTTATTACGATAATTATTGCGCTACTATAAATTTTTATTAAACATTATCCATTAATCAACTGAGTGGCTGTTATGTTAGCGGCATACATCATTCCTTAATAAGAGTCTTCCTATATATATATATATATATATATATATATATATATATATATATATATATATATATATATATATATATATATATATATATATATATATATATATATATATATATATATTTGTTGTATCTTATATGATCGTATGGTCAAATAAATGAATCTGATTGTTATTATGTAGCTTTTCTGAAGAAAAAAATAAGAATAATTTCCAGATTGTTAGTGATAACAGAAATGTCAATAGATACGCGTATTGTGCTTGAAATATGACATTTAAAATTGTTTATTTGTAATATATATGTTCCGCTTTTATGGCGAACAAATAAAGCTAGTTCAAAGACCGACGCACACGCGGTCGTTACATTGTCAGCGTTTTTAAGAAGTAGGGATTTCCAAACGGAATTTTTTTAAGAATGGATTGGCAAAATATGGCGTTAGTGCCGTGTGATTATATGTGGTGTCGATGTTCAGTTCAATATTTCATTGCATGTTATAAGTAAAAATTAAAAAAAACCAACCGACACGGTAGCCGTCCCAGCTACTTTAATGGGCATGCATCTGGCACCTTTACATTTGCGACCATGTGTTGTTGATAGATTGACAGACCCTGCTGAAGTGGCCAGGCAGACAATCACAGGATGAATCCATCAACGAATTAAAATCATTGTACATTCAACTTTAAATAGACAATTGACTGTAGGTCTTGTCAAGTTGTGTTTGTACAGTGCGTCGAGTTTTGAGTCACGTGTACTTGACAGTGGAGAAGACGTGTAAGCTGTCACGGCAACATATATGGCAGGACAGCATGGTGACACACTGCTCCAGTCTAGTGACAAAGCCAGGTGAGACACTTCAGTGTCATTACATTTGTCTTACGGTTTCTGCTATGGCTTATCTCTTTGTCTAAACGCACACATCATTTAGCTACACACGCATGTCATGTGGCACATTGTTGTCCGTCAAATTAGGGCACAAACTGGGATTCATGTAAATTATAATGGTGTACATTTATATTAATTACTTACATTTAAGTAAGTGTTAAATTCTGAATTGTGTGAAATGTTAGTATTTTTAAGGATAATTTGTCAATTAGAATATTATTTATATAATGTTTACTATCATAATTTTAGCATAATGTTAAAATACCTATTATTAACTGAAGAGTTCCAATGTCCTGGAGGGGCGCGGTGGTCAGAGCATGGGATCCTCAATCAAGCGTTACAATGTCCTGGTGGGGTACAGTATTTATAACATGGGACTGTCAATCAAGTGTTACAATATCCTGGTGTGGCACAATGGTTATAACATGGGACTGTCAATCAAGTGGTACACTGTTCTGATGGGGTACGGTGGTTATAACATAGGACTCTCAATCAAGTGGTACAATGTCCTGGTGGCGTGGTTGTTAGAACATGGAATTTTCCAGTGTTACATTTCCCTGGTGGGGCATGGTGACACAATGGTTATAACATGGGACTATCAATCAAGTTTTACAATGTCCTGGTGGGGTACTGTGGTTATAACATGGGACTGTCAATCAAGTGGTACAATGTTCTGGTGGCGCGGTTGTTAGAACATGGGACTTTCAAATGTTACATTGTCCTGGTGGGGCGTAGTGGCACAGTGGTTAGAACATGGGACTCTCAATCAATTGATACAATGTCCTGAAGCATCTCCAAAAAAGACGATTTGTTCCTAGCGTCTCGCTACACGTCACAACTGCTTACTGTCAGGAAGAAATATATCTGAAACTGAAAGAAAAATTAAATACGTTAATTTATAACACAATGTCTTCAATCAGTGTTTGAAAGAAACAGCGATAATTTGAATAAAAAATCCACATGATTCCACTAACAGAAGTATGCGTGTAGTTTACATGAACATGAATTGGAAAATGGGAGTGGGTCGGTGTACACACAACACGCAACAGCAGATGTTACACTTGGTCCCAACAAATGGGAATGGGTCGGTGTACACACAACACGCAACAGCAGATGTTACACTTGGTCCCAACAAATGGGAGTGGGTCGGTGTACAAACAACACACAACAGCAGATGTTACACTTAGTCCCAACAAATGGGAGTGGGTCGGTGTACACACAACACGCAACAGCAGACGTTACACTGGGTCGCCACACATTTTTTTGTATTTCCTTTTGACAGATACAGACAGTTGTGTTTGGCATTGACACTCTATTGCTTCGTAATGATGTTGCAAGTAATGTGTTTTGTCTAACACGTTTGTTATCCTCATTTGCATACCATAGGCATAGAGTTACTGCAATGGCCAATGCCAATAACTTTGGAGGGGGAGGCAGTAACTTGTTTGGGGTGCAGTACTTATTGGGGGGGGGCAGTGACTTGTGTTGAAAGGTTACATATGGTACAGATAATAAGTTTCCAGGATTATCTAGATAAATTGGTTAAATGGTCAGACAATAGCAAATGGTATTAAATTTTGGGAAATATAATTGCGTTCACATAGGACATGGAAAAAAGGGATAAAGAATATAAAATGGGCGATGCTGCACAAGGTAGAACCCAAACTAAAAGTATTTATGAATAACAGTTAGTGATAACATGAAAGTTTCACAGCAGTGTGGGCTAGATGCTTCAGATGGTAAATACAATTCTTGGGATAATTAGGAAAACTATCACATGTAAGGAGAAACAGCAAAATGTACCTCTGTACAAATGGTTAGAAGGCATTTGGAATAGTATATACCAGCAAGGAGGCCATATCGTAAAAAGGACGTATACTATTCTAGAAAGAATAAAACGAAGAGAAACTAAAATTATTCCAGAATTGAGACATCTTAGTCGTGAAAGCCGCTTACTAGAATGTGGTTTGCAACACTAGAGACTAGAAGACTAAGACGAGACTGAAACTGAAAGAAGTCAATAGAACAAGATGACGCAAAACATCATTAGTTAAGGAACAATGTAGCTTGGACATGAGACAGTACTCATTCTCATAGAGGTTCGTAAATAAATGGAATAAACTGGCAAATAATTGTGTTAGTGCTAGTAGCGAGAATATATTTAAAAATAGAACTGATATATGTTTGACAAGGCAATACATAGATGATAACATGTTTGGATTATCGATAAGCCAATGGCTTGTTGCAAAGTTCACCATACTGTTGTGTAGATGGTTTGTCGGATAGTAGGTTTTCGCATACGATTCAACGCCATTGAAGATTCCCAGCTAAAATGCACAGCTTTCACAGTGTTCAACTTGGCAATTGTTGGGATGGTTGTTGTATAAATTAATCCGTTTAATACATGTACGGTATTTTCACGACTATCTATGAAATGAACCCATTGTATCAATTGAGTAATAAAGATGAGCTCTCATCGTGCGCTGGTTTTATAATTGTGTTTATCGTGTTTGCTTAAAGTTGATTGAATATAACTTCTAACTAACTAAGTTCTTTTGATCGATTTTGAGAATTAATAGGCTGAATGGTCCAATAAATGTATGCAACACATCACATCTAACGCAGCAGTGGTGGACAATTTGCACCACACTACTCCATGTCTTTTGGTGCGTCACAGGAGTCACCTTACTTGGAACACGTAGCTCCACCGTTACTGCGTCATACATAACATATCTTGCAAACATAAATGTCAACGATACTCACATTAAGACATAGCATGTCCATAACACGGTAGCTCCATTTAATAATAATAAATTGAATAATCGTAATTCAATATTAGTAAAGAAGTACATAAATATAAATATATATAATTATAAGACATAGCACGTCCATAACACGGTAGCTCCATTTAATAATAATAAATTTAATAATCATAATTCAATGTTTAGAAAAGATGTACATAAATATAAATATATATATAATTACATAATATATTACAAACTACTAGATATTACATATGTAAAATTAGGGATGACACAATGACATTTATAATTCACAATTATATAGCTTTAATGTAAGTGATGAAACCATGTAGACTATGTGTATAAATGTTATCAATGATAATGTTTGGAGTATTGTTAATTTTTTGTATAACGTTGTACATTTGTTGGTATATCCATGATGGACTCTGGGAATAAACAGGTTATGTTTTCCTCGATTTCAAAATTGCGTAAGAAAGGGATGTGGCTGAAATATTCCGGTAGATCGTTTGACTAATTTATAATAAAACTTTAGTTGCTGTAGTTTATAAATATCATTAAGTTTTAGTAAATGACGTTTCTTAAAAATAGGTTATGTGTGAGCATTATAATTACTCATATAATTTTGTATTATTCTTTTTTTGCAAACTATCAACCCGATTTGCTTGGTGATCCCATATTAGAATGCTATAATTAATATGAGGAGGAATGAGGGATATGTGCATAATAGATAATATGCTTTATGGTAAAAAGTGTTTAGGTCTATACAAAATTCCAATTGTTTTATTTATTTTGGGTTTGCTACAAATCTCGCCTGGGATTTCTGCAATATCGTCGATGCGCAGGTTCGACCTTCTGGGCTGGTTCTCCTGGTAACCAACGTTTCCTGATAGTTTCGGTAGACCAGCATCAAGGGAAGACATATGAGAAAACACTTAGCAAAGCTAGATTTGAAATTGGAATAACATGCTGAGGAATAAGACCGCAACTCAATGTTGGAATATTGTAAAGAATATAATTGATCAATATGTTCCATAGAAAAAAAACAAAAACGGTCTAGGCAGAAACACTTATCAAAAGAAGCTGTTAGAAACATAGCGTACACGCAAACTATGAACGGCCCCTTAGTTTGTGCGTATTTGAATTTTCTTGCACGTAGTGCATACAAAGAGAATGATCTTGAACAAATCCATGCAGAGCTAATATCGAACAACAAAGTTCGCGACATGTCATTAAATAATAGCGGTCTGTCAGGGGTCAACATTGTAATCAAAGCGGCAGAGGATTTATTTCTAATTCCTTAGACTAATATCGGGCACGTGCACAACTTTGCTTAAGGGGGGTTCATCTTTTCCAAATACGTACTCAAGGGGCGCAACAATTTCAGGCGGGGGGGAGTTATATTGATATGTTTCGAATACCGACTCCAGGGGTGTCACGAATTCATGTGGCGGGTCATTTGCACAATGTAGATGGCGCCACAAGTAATGTGTCGCATAGCATTATCCACATATTCAATTGTGTCACTAAACAAAACAAAATTAAATTATTTATTAACTAATTTAATTGTACGGTGAAAATTAATTAATTTACATATGGATAAAATACATATACAAACATAAGAATTTGGTGACAGTCCATAACGTCATATTAACTAGATGACAAATGTTGCGGCCTGCACGACTACAGGCGGCACATTTCCGAAATGCCACTTATGACATAATAAAACCATTGCGTCTTTACAAATTGTTGGGGTTGATACTTAATAGAATTTATTCTGAGAACATTACTATAATTATGTAATTAAATGGATAAAACAATACAATGTTTTATGGATATTGACTCCAAATAGCAGCATAAATAAATGCAATGTTTGGTCTCCTGTATTTGCTATGCGATATACATATATATATATATATATATATATATATATATATATATATATATATATATATATATATATATATATATATATATATATATATATATATATACACACACACACACACACACACACACACACACACACACACACACACACACACACACACACACACACACACATTCAAATGTATCTAGATACAGATATTGATACATTTTCGATGCCGCTTTAAACACTCTCTTGGCAAACACATTGCATATGTATTGAATATTTTATTCAGGTAGTATCATAACAATCAATCATCAATCTCTTAGTTCAACTTTCATCTAATACCCATGTTTACAAACATTTATCAAATCAATATCAGAGACACGATTTAATCAGTGTCAACTAGTAATACTGACACTGATATGAACAGCTCACCTTTTATTTTTTTTCACATGACAAGCATCAAAGACATATGACATGTGTCACTTCATGATCTGCTCATGATCGCCATATGAATGACTTGAAGTGATTAAAATGGCTTCGCTAATTCCTTTTAAAACATGAAACAAATATAATTACTAATTATATAATCATCAATTCCTTCTTCAACATTATTGAACTACTCCAGACTGTGAGTAATTACTGGCTTCTCTGTCTAATTGCAATTCACCAATGGAATATTTCCAGAAAAATCTGGGATATACATTGTGTATGAAATGTATCTGAAAAGTATCTGAAAATTCAGATACATCGCCACTGTATTTGGATACAGATGCATATAGTTTTCATCAAAAAAAAAATATATAGATACAGATACTTCGAAAAATGTATCTAGATACAAAATATACAGATACACAATGCCCCAGGTCTGCTGTGTGCTGAGGTGGTCCAATATGCTGCCGGTCTGAGACCTGGGGAGATCCAATTAGATGCAGGCCTGAGACCTGTGGAGATCCAATTAGCTGCAGACCTATTTCCTCCGGTGTCTAAGGACACTTCTCCCTCCGGTGTCTAGGGACACTTCTTTGGTGTTGAACAAGAAACAATTTTCCAAACCACTCAGAGGTAGCCTCGCTTTTCCGATTCTCTTTCGCTGAGAGGAGAGTTTCTTTCCGAAAACGCGGTTTGACTGTTCTTTTTTTGAACGCGTTACATGAAACGCCAGCAAACAATCAGCGTTATTATCAATATTCTACACAATACAATTATATAGTATGATTTATCTTTTCGATGTGACAGTTGTGTCAATATAGTCAAGTTTTGAAGCTTAACGTATATACTGAAAACAATTCTCTTTCATTTGATGAATTAGCAAAATAGTTGGATGAGAGCCTGATTAATATAATCATGTAAGCAGCCATAATCTGGACGCTTAAATAATTTCCGTCGCAATGAAAAATACCTATTGCATCCATGCGACTATGTGTGCTACAAACGGTATTACAAAGGAACTGTTATCGGGGTAGCTGAGAAGTTGGCTGCTAAATTGTCTCCACATGTTTCTGTGACCCTATTTATAGAGCAATAGAGCCTGTAAATAAATCCACGATAACACATTTACACATTCTCGCAGTAGTTCACACAACGTCACATTGCTATCGTCCATACTCGAAAGCCTATCCAGACATACGTGCTTGTCGATAAACATGGTTAAGTGTATTCATTTCGTAGTGACTTAATAAAGTAAATAAATTATGGTGTTTTCAGTTGAGTAGTCCGTTGCGTGGCTAAGGCGTGATAGGTATGATTAACGGCGTTGGCGGAACACCCGTCTGACGTGGCACTCGCTGTTGCTTCCACATTAGTAAAAAAAAACACCCAAGTGTAAACACACATACACACTACACTATTCCAGTACGTCGTGTGAGTTTAGAATCAGCTTGTTTACTAAAGCCACCTAGCGATGGTTCTTACTGATTGAAAGTCGCGGTATTGGCGCCGAATAGCGACCAATGGCAAATGAAGATATCGAAAAAAATTCTTATTACGGATTAACAGATAATCGAAATGATGTCATTCTTAATATTGTTGGAAATAACTCTGTTTAGTGTTATTGTTTATTATCGTTAATGGGTTAATGGACATTTGTAAAGTGTTTTTATGTTATAAATCGTGTACTATATGCATTTTAGTGTACATCTTCACCACTAGCGTCGTCGATTGTGCATCGGTGAACATTAATACTCCGATTGCCTATTTGAGAACTGTTCGTTGTCCTGTCTGGGCGACGACTGCCGGCAACAGGACACGTTAACGCCTCCTTGAGATTCATCCGTCGACACTCCACGCTGCACGCTTGATTGCACTCACCGGGTCACGCTTGATGGCAATCACTTTGGTTGTTGTTGTACGAATAATCACACACAGAACCATAACGAGTATGCCCATTGGCTTACCGCATTATCCCAGACAAACGGTAAATCAGTGACAGGCGTAATGTGGAGCATTTCTCCAAGACTTGTCGTCTTGTCGAGTACGATCTGGTTTGTATTGTTCGGATTCTTAGCAGCTCAACCCACCATTGACATCTGCTCTGCCAACGAAAACAACGACCACAGGTGTTGCTACAGGAAAAGACAAATTTCATATTGCCGTCTACAGATAGAAGACTACAGGAACAAAATAGTCCTCAAATATCGCTCACGAAAAAGACGAATTCGATGTTGCAGTCTATCGACGTAAGACTCCAAGATCAATGTAAAGGTAATTGATACTTCCAAATACAATAGTGGGATGTCAATATCAATACAATGGTTATTTGACTATGCAGATGAATAATATGTTGCACTAATTGCTTGATTGCATACTGCACAGTCAACACTTTGTTCAAACGACCAAGTTGACATGCGTTAACTACCAAACTCTTTGTATAGTTACTGCAAAATTATGTTCATGTATAAGCGGCGTCAGCGACGGCGGCGAAGGCTGCAACTACGAATCTGACATATATTTAAATAAACATATAAACATATGGTTAATATATTGCAGGTATCAAATGTCTCAGATAAACGACGAAAAATACGCGAGTTACAAGTTGTTCCGCTCAAATTTGAATAGGTCTCATGCACAGGTCTGCCAGGGATTGACAAAGGCGGCGGCAATGGTGTTCATCGAGTCAGAAGACGAACACATATTCTTGGCTGGTGGTGCGTGCTATTTTAGTAAAATCATTTTAATGGTAGTTATACAGTTCCAATCATCGCGATTTCTCGTGTATCTTAGTTGTGCTGACCTTTAAGTTGCTACGATAATGCTGAAAATGCGGATGTTTTATTAAAGTTTTCTTTGTATGTTGTAATTTTAGAAACGAAACCCGATTACTATTTCTTCTGTACATCCATACAAGACGAGCGTCTCGGCATTTGGGTGTGGCAAGCGACAGGCCAGTTATCCAAATACACAGCGTGAAATCCAGACCTTTATTATTCTTACGAGACATAAATTACTTGGACGATAATATAACAAGCAGCATATTTAATTTTGCGGATGACACAACAAGTGTTTAGAATGGTTAACAACGATGATAGTAAACAATATTCACAAAACGATTTAGAAAATAAATAGACAACATTAATGGTTTGATAAATGGCAATTGTTATTAAATTTTGTGAAATGTAACTGCCTACATACAAGATACGGGAACATGAATGTTAGCCAAAAAATAGGAGGTACTGTTCTAGGTACTATTATAAAAAGAAAAGTGCATAGGAGTAACAATGAGTGCTGATATGAAAGTTTCAGAGCAGTGAGGTATTGTTGCGTAAAAGTGAAATAACATTATTGGGTTAGTTAGGAGAATTGAGGCATACAAGGGATAACATTAATTTTACACCTATATAAAACAATAGTTAGGCCTCATTTAGAAAACTCTAGGAGAGCAACTCAAATGATTGCAGAACTAAAGGGCTTTAGTCATGAAGAATGACTGAAATACTATGATTTACCTGCCCTAGAGACAAGGAGGTTAAGAGGATATCAAATTAATTGGAATGTTTAAGATATTGAATGAGTATATGAATAAAGTGATAGAAATATTTTGTCACTGAAGAAAGATAATATAACTAGAGGACATGAGGGAACATTAATAAAGGATCGGTGTAGATTGAATATTAGGAAATACTCGTTGCAACAAAGGACAATCAGTGAATGGAACAAATTATCTACAGGTTGTGTAACTGCTGGCAGCTTTAATATGTTTTAAGACAAGGTTGACACATATCTCAGGAGGGTGGATTACACATAGATTTTAAATGTTTGACTCTCGATAAGCTAATGAC